>CAUYRH010134056.1:0-35731 GCA_963574655.1 Perodicticus potto
TATACATTTCATAATTAGCATGTAAAAGTCTGAAAAATTATTTTGACTGTAGTCATTGGGTACACTGAACTTTAGACTAATTTTTTTTTTTTTTTTTTTGAGACAGAGTCTCACTATGTTGCCCTAGGTAGAGTGCTGTGGAGTCACAGCTCACAGCAACCTCACATTCTTGGGCTTAAGCTATTCTCTTGCCTCAGTGTCACGAGAAGCTGGGACTCCAGGCACCCACCACAACACTCAGCTATTTTTTGGGTGCAGTTGTTATTATTATTTAGCAGACCCAAGGCCGGATCAAACCCTCCAGCCTTGGTGTTTAGAGAGATGATACATTTTTAATGTTTTACAGAGATGGAGTCTCACTATGTTGCTCAGGCTGTTCTAGAACTCCTAACCTGAAGGAATCCTCCTGCATTGGCCCCCCCAAAACACTGGATTATAGGCATGAACCACCATGCCTGTGCTCAAATCCTTATTTTGCCCTCCTGTTGGTAATCCAAACTCAGCAGGGCCTGAACTAAACTAATTCATCGTTCTGCCTTTCCTCCATTCTTTCATTCTTCCAGTCCTCTGGAACGCTTGTCTTCTAACAGTCCCTGTATTAGTTAAGATCACATAATTTTCTACCATTTCCAGGCTAGCAAGTTCCAAGTCACCTGTGATTCTTTTCTTTGGCACTCTCTTCCAACACAGACAGATGGACACTAACTCATACCTTCTGATCAGGAGCCAAGTCCTATGGATTTCCTTCTTACTTTCATTAGCCATTACTTTAGCCACAGTCAACTTGCTCACGGGTGATTTCAGTAGTCACCAAATTTGCCCACCTGTGTCTAAAGCCTCCTTCCTCCTATTCTACATTCTTTCATTGAGTTATTTGATAAACATGAGCTGAGTATCTACAGTGTGCTGTGCGTCATGCTAGGCTGGGGATAAGAGATTGGAGAGGGTTGTGGGAAGGGTTTCTTGCCCTCAAAGATCTCTCAGTCCATTAGGGAAGATATAACAACAGACCAAGGGCAGAATGGTGGGAGCTCTGTGTCCAGCATTCAGGCAATGAAGAGGTGCACTGTCTGTGAAGAATTAAAAATCAATACTAAAACCAGCTAAAAGTCACTCTGTTTCTTATCACCATGTGCCATCAATTCTAAACAATGTCAATGGTAAAATGCTTCTCTTCCCCCAAATCTTTTAGTATTGGTTTAAGTCTAAACAAGTGTTATGCTTATTATAGAGGGTTTTTTTCTTTAGTTTGAGATAGGGTCTTGCTTTGTTGTCCATGCTAGAGTGCATTGGTGTCATCATAGCTTACTGTAACCTCAAACTGCCAGGCTCAAGCAATCCTTCCTCAGCCTCTCAAATAGTTGGGACTACAGGTACCTACCAAAATACCTCCTGGCTATTAAAAAAAATGTTTTTGTACGTATAGGGTCTTGATATTGCCCTGGCTGGTCCCAACCATCCTCCTGCCTAAGCCTCTCAATATGGTATGGTTATAGGCATGAGCCCCATGCCTGCCTGTGTTTTAGTACATATATGGTGGAAATCATCCAATTAGCACATTTTTATTACTTATCTTTGATAAACATTGTATTCTATAAGAAAGTTAATTCAAAGAATTCTTAATTATAAAGTTGGTCTCAACACCAGTGGATATAGTTCTAAGAGTTCTTTTTAAGTTATTAAAGTTTCAGAATCATTCAAGCTTGTTGGGGTACATTTTATTTATTTATTTATTTATTTATTTATGACAGAGTCTTACTATGTCATCCTGGGTAGAGTGTCATGGCGTCACAGCTCACAGCAACCTCAAACTCTTGGACTCAAGTGATTCTCTTGCCTCAGCCTCCCAAGTAGCTGGGACTACAGGCGCCCACCACAGCTCCCAGCTATTTTTGTTGTTGTTGTTGCAGTTGTCATTGTTGTTTAGCAGGCCTGGGCCAGGTTTGAAACTGCCAGCCTTGGTGTATGTGGCTGGCACCCTAACCACTGAACTATGGGCGCCAAGCCAGGGGTACAGTTTATGTTTCCAACTCCTGTGGTACTACATATTTCTGTATTACAGAAGACTTTAAATAAAGAAGCATAGCACATCAGTTATAAGGATGAAGAAGCAGACTTGACATGCCTCCATCCTGTAATTCTGTGACTGCTTAAGATTTTTATTTTTGTTTAGAATATTTTAGCTATAGAGACATATGAAAGCTACCTAGCTATTCAAGAAAAGAAAAAAAAAAAAACCCAGAGAGCAAACAAACAAATAAACAAAACCCCAAAGGCATGGGTGGTATTATAATTACTAAAATTTATGTGGAAAAAGGATTTTTATGAGTCTCTGCCAAGCTTAACGACTTTTCTAAATGTTTGTTCTGTATGTTGTTTCATGTAAAATAAACTGTTCAAACTTGAAATGAATACAAAGTGTTGTCTAGCAACTGTCAACAAATATAGATTAATAAATCCAGCAGGACTGATTATTGAACAGGAATATGGGAAAATCAACTTTGCAGAAGTCCTTGAAAAATCTTCAGAAGTTAAAGGTTTGAAAACAAACCTTTATTCATTTATTCATTACTGCAACAAGCCCCCTTTTTAAAAAATGGGGTTTTTTTTGTTTATTTGTTTGTTTTTGAGACAGGGTTTCACTTTGGCATCACAGCAACCTCTAACTCTTGGGCTTAAGTGATTCTCTTGCCTCAGCCTCCTGAGTAAGCAGGACTACGGGCACTCACCACAATGCCCAGCTATTTTTAGAGATAGGGTTTCACTCTTGCTCAGACTGGTCTTGAACCCGTGTGCTCAGGCAATTCACCCTCCTCGACCTCCCAAAGTGCTGGTACTACAGGCACCTGCCACATTGCCCTGCTTTTTTTTTTGTTTGTTTTAGAGATGGGGGGGTCTCACACTCGTAAGTTCAGGCGATCCACCCACCTCAGCTTCCCAGAGTGCTGGGATTACAGGCGTGAGCCACTGTGCCCAGTCTACAAAAATGTTTTAATGTAATTAAAAGTATTAATCTATATGTTTTTCTTGTATATATAGTACTTACATATTTATCTTCTTTGACTAGCAGGATTATTTATGTGTAGTTCAACAAAAGAAAATTATCAATGTTGTAGCAGCCTGTGTAGCCTGTGGCTAGGAGGAGTGAGAGTTATAAGAAACACCTGTATAGCTCACTAATGGAACACCTGAAAAGGGCATGGAGAGGGCTTTAGCGCTCCTAACAAGCCTGAGAGAGCTCGCTAGATGGGAGTATTAGTAAATTGGCAGTCTCTACACCTGTGGTGTTGAGAGCCACGAGATCAGCCTTCTATTAGGCTGGAGGAGCAGGCAGTCCGGAGCGTGCGCGTTCTATCACGGACCCGCTTTCACTGACTCAGTCATTTCTCCTGCCTGCAGAACTCCAGCATGGGGTCTCTGTGCTGAAGTTCACTAAGCTCTGCTAAAGACTAAGATCTGTCTTTCTAAGAAGGATACAGCTCAGCCAGCTCAGGTCTATGTGGCTGGCTTTACTCTCTCAAAGACTTTCTCTCTCTCCCTCCCTCCCTCCCTCCTCTCTCTCCCATTAAAGTAAATAGTCCTCAGGCCCCTAAGAGCAATTGTTCCTGAGCAAGATAACAGCATAGCGTCAGAGTCCGGAGCACAGCACGTTAGGCTGGGGCCGGAGACCAACCAGTCCGGATAAGTGGCGTCCATGAAGGGCCCCTGACACGATGTGTTTCTTTCTTTCTTTCTTTTTTTTTTTTTTTTGAGACAGAGTCTCAAGCTGTCACCCTGGGTAGTGTGCTGTGCCATCATAGCTCACAGCAACCTCTGACTCAGGCTGAAGCAATCCTCTTGCCTCAGTTTTTCTTTCTTGGATTTTATTTTATTTTATTTGAGACAGAGCCTCAAGCTGTCACCCTGGATAGAGTGCTGTGGCATCACAGCTCACAGCAACCTCCAATTCCTGGGCTCAAGCGAGTCTCCTGCCTCCACCTCCCAAGTAGCTGGGATTACAGGCGCCCACCACAACGCCTGGCCATTTTTTGGTTGCAGCCTTCATTGTTGTTTGGCGGGTCCGGGCTGGATTCGAACCTGTCAGCTCAGGTGTATGTGGCTGGCGCCTTAGCCCTTTGAGCCACAGGTGCCGAGCCAAGAGAATCTCTTGAGCTCAAGAGTTTGAGGTTGCTGTGAACTATGAAGCCATGGTACTGTATCAGGGGCAACAAAGTGAGACTCTGTCTCAGAAAACAAAAGAACTATAGATGTATTGAGTTTAAATATTTATTCTTTATCTGAAATACAATGCTATGGAACCATAAAATTTTATTACACGTAGCCCAGTCCCATCTGCCATCCTTCCCGAGGCACCACTCCCAACCCCTTTTTTTTTTCGTGGTTTTTGGCCGGGGCTGGGTTTGAATCCACCACCTCTGTTATATGGGGCTGACACCCTACTCCTTTGAGCCACAGGAGCCATCCCTCCACCCTTTTTTTTTTAGATTAGAAACCCGTGGAAGTGTGACTTATGACTTGTAATGTAGTTAGTTTTCCTCTAAATAATCAAGAAGTAATAAATAGGTATTTCCACTTTTATAAAAGAAAATGTGTATTTTCTTGTAGAGGAGAAAAGCCATACTCATGTGGCATATGTGGCAAATCCTTCTCTGACTCCAGTTCCAAGAGGAGACACTGCATTCTACACACAGGCAAGAAGCCTTTCTCCTGTCCTGAGTGCAACTTACAATTTGCTCGCTTAGACAACTTGAAGGCCCACTTGAAAATCCACAGCAAAGAGAAACATGTGCCAGATGGCAGCAGCATTTCTGGCAGCAGTAATACTGAAGAGGTCAGGAATATTCTTCAGCTACAGCCATATCAACTCTCTACCTCAGGAGAGCAGGAAATTCAGCTTCTTGTAACTGATTCTGTACATAATATCAATTTTGTGCCTAGTCCTAGCCAAGGAATCAGCATTGTCACTGCAGAGAGTTCCCAGAACATGACTGCAGATCAAACTGCAAATCTTACCCTGCTCACACAGCAGCCAGAGCAATTGCAGAATTTAATTCTTTCGGCTCAGCAGGAGCAAACAGAACACATTCAGAGCCTCAGTATGATTGAAAGCCAGATGGAGTCCTCACAGACAGAGCCAGTGCATGTAATCACACTATCCAAGGAAACCCTGGAACATCTTCACGCCCATCAAGAGCAAACAGAGGAGCTCCACTTAGCCGCAAGTGCTTCAGATCCGGCTCAGCACCTGCAGCTGACACAGGAGCCTGATACGCCGCCACCCACTCAACACGTGCCCCAGCCCACCCCACTTGGCCAGGAGCAGAGCTAACCTATAAACACGGTTGGCTGCTCAATTGGGCTCTTCTCATAAGCCAGCTAGAACTGGATTGTGAATGCTTGAAGTCGGGCTCCCTGAAATGCTAACTTGCAGATCCTCACATGAGAGATGTGCTAGCTAGCTGATGTTTATAATGCTTTCCATACAGGCAGCAACACGTGTGATACATGCGTGTATCACGTCACATCTATAGTAATGATTTGGAGTTAGCATTTCAATATTGAGGAATGGTTTTCATTTTCATGTACTATATCTCTTAAAAATGGGGTAATTTTTCTTTGGGGGCATTAATTTAGACTTTCCCATAAGTATTAAATGTTCACAGCCATAGGTCATGAAATCTTGCTGACCGTTCCGGTTATATTTCTAATCTTTAGAACAAAAGGAAGTCATGTTGGTTGTTGAACTAGGCAGAGTTGTTCATTCCACTTTCTTTTCTTAGGCAACACAATTGCCACAGCAAGTCAGGGATAAACATTGACAGATCACAATGTTTGGGGAATTTGTACTTTCAATAACTTCCAGTCCCCTAAAAGCAGTCCTGGACTTTTAATCTTTGTGTGGTACAGTGGGGGCTTTGTGTCATACTTAAAGGAAGATTAAAGCTCACAGAAACTAAATGTCTAATAACTCAGCATTCATATAACAAAACCAAAAGTAGACAATTTTTTAAAAATCTGAATTCAACTTTTCTGAGAAACATGAATTTACATATTTTTGGAAAAGCAGGTTATCAAAATTTTAATTAAAAAGTCTAAAATATGAAATTAGATCAAGGCATTCATCTGAGCCTGATGCGGTGGCTCAGGCCTGTAGCACTCTGGAAGGCCAAGGCGAGAGGTTGCCTGTGCTCAGGAGTTTGATTGAGACCCAGGTGCCTGTGCTCAGGAGTTTGATTGAGACCAGCCTGAGTAAGAGTGAGCTCAACCCCATCTCTATGAAAAATAGAAAAAAATTAGCCGGGCGTATTGACATGCAACTGTAGACCCAGCTACTCGAGAGACTGAGGCAGTAGGATCACTTGAGCCCAGAAGTTTGAGGTTGCTGTGAGCTATGATGACACCATTGTACTCCAGCTCAGGCAACAGAATGAGACCTTGTCTCAGAAAAAAAAAGGCATTCACTCCAAATAATTATGAATTTTTATCAGAAACTGTATTTAGTTTTATGGTGAAGTTTATCCTGGAACATAAAATTTTACTCAGTGTAATTTAAATGTTAAATATACTGTACTGAATTCTGAATGATCTCTTGAAATTTTTGATCCATGTGTTGTATCGATAACTTTTTGGAGATGGACGCTTATTATTATCTATTTTTATTGCAAACTATGTTAAAGTCCACTACATGGACATACCATTTTTAAAAGTAATATCTTCACCAATCTTAAAAATAACTTTGAGCCTCAGAGACTTAGTAACCAGTATGTGTCCATAATTGTTTGATTTTAAATAATCTTCAAAGGATTAAGTTAGGTTTGGGTTAGGTTTTCAAGCTCAGCATATTTTATTGAATTTTTGACCACTTTCTCTCATGTAAACTGGCGGAGGATTTTTGAGGGAAAAAGGTAGGTACTGCATATCTAAATTAATATACTGGAGTATAGGGTAATTACTCTAAAATCAATAGAGTCTTCGATTGTTTTCTTGTTTTAGACATCTTTGATTTCCACCTAAATCAAATAGGTACTTTGGAGGTTAAAGTGATAGAGAATTCTTGAGGTTTGAGAAAACATTTGGTTGCATATTTATTATTATATTGAATTCACAAAATTTCCAAAAGGATAACATGTATTACATGTATCAATCAAAGTAAGGTTAAATCCGGCCTGATAGGGCAAAGGTGTAAGTTTTACAAATACTGTTAAATCCTAAGTATTATTTCAGGTTCTTGAGTTAGTTGTTTAAACTGTTTAACTTTATTCTTAAAACACAGTGTTTTGACTAGCTATTCAAAACTTGCTGACCCACATTTTCTCCAGAAAACATACAGTACTAAAGAGAATGAATTTTAATCACCCTGGATAGCTAGGTAATCATTCAGAAAGTACAGTAGAACCTCTTCAAGTGACCACCCAAGGGACTGTAACAAACTGATCAGCATACGGAGGAGGTCAACTTCAGAAGGGGGTCAACGTAGGGAGGTGATCAACTATGTAGGTTCTACTATAATGACATGGCTTAGCGCAGTGTACCCCTGCACTAAGATAACTATAACAGGAGCCACATGGGTCATTTTAAATTTTATAGTAACCACATTTAAAAACAAGCAGATGAAATTAATTTTAATAAAAGTTTAACATTTGCCGAACATTTATTTCAGCATGTAAAACTGATGTAAAATGTATTAGTGAGGTAGTTTACATTCTCTTTTTCACACTAAGTCCCCCAAATCTGGTGTGTTTTATACTTCCTGCATATCTCAATTCAGTTGCTAATGTTTACTGGACATTCTTGGTCTGTATTTAGATTTCATATAGTTTATAGTTAAAGCCTAGATTCATATAAAAAGTAGCTTCAGACATAAGTTTTTTTTCAGTAACTGAAATATATGTCTGTTTTTAAATTTATGTTAAAATTAATTAAAATCTTCTTGCTTAGTTGCAGTGGCCACATTGCAAGGGCTCAGTAGTCGCATGTAGCTAGTGGCTCCTGTATTGGACGGTGCAGGCCTATGTCTAGCCTGAGAGTGAGTCCCAGCCAGAACTGGATTATTTGACCTGCTGTTAAAGGGAAACAAGAAAATGATAGCTTTGTCAACCTAGCCTCTCCCTGTGTCCCAAATTCACATTCTGCTCCTTTGAATGAAGTCCCTATTTTTAAAGTTCAAGGACTTCTGTACCCAAAGGAAGTGTCATATACATGAAAGTACTTCTGATATGTCCTTGAGAAGTTACATAGCCAGTGTAATGTTTCATAAGTCATTTTGTACTAAATGTGTACAGTTTTTAAAATTGTAACTAAAATACAAAGTGCATTTCTTAGGAAATACTATGCATTTGAGCTCCTGAAACATACCTTGTTTTGAAGGCAAATCTTTGGTTTCCTCCCAGTAGAGGAGCAGCCTTGGGCTGACTCAAACTCTTAACTATCAAAGTAATTATTCGTGTGCTTGTCCAGTGTTTCTTGAAACTGCTCTTTCCACCTCTACTCAGTGTTTGTCCTACAGCTGGTTCTTGTGTTACAAACGTGAACATCAGGTTAAATGATGGTGAGGAATAAATGATTCTCAATATAGATGCTTCCTTAAATTCTCATTTTACATGCTTATCCAGGTTTTCATAAATGGGAGCAATAACAATGTCTGCCACAAATGGAGTCCTCACAGTGGGCCAGGAGCCAAACCAGGTGCGTATCCTATCTTGCTGTCTCAAACCTTTCCACATCATGGCACAGAACAGAACAGCACTCTGTGATTAGAGGACTCCAGGTACCTTTGGCCTTGACAGATATGTTCCTTTTAGGGCTGCCCTAACAAGTACCATAGACTGAGTGGCTGAAACAACAGATTTATTTTCTCACAGTTTCAGAGGTAAGGTTAGAAGTCCAAAGTCAAGGTGGCAGCAGGACTGGTTTCTTCTGAGGCCTCTCTCCTGGCTGACTTGGCCTGTCTTTCTGTGTTCTGCCCTCTCTGTGTCTGTGTCCTGATCTCATTTAAACACACCAGGCATATTTTAAACACAGCCCACCCTAATGACCTCATTTGTTTCTTTGTTTTTTCAGGTTTTTTTATTTTTTGAGACAAGAGTCACACTTTGTCACCCTTGGTAGAATGCTGTGGTGTCATAACTCACAGCAACCTCAGACTCTTGGGCTCAAGCAATCCTCTTTCCTCAGCCTCACAAGTAGCTGGGACTACAAGCATGTGCCACAACCCCCAGCTAGTTTTTCTATTTTTAGTAGAGAAAGGGTTTCACTCTTGCTCATCCTGGTCTTGAACTCCTGAGCTCAAGCAGTCTGCCGCCTTGGCCTTCCAGAGTGCTAAAATTACAAGCATGAGCCACCCTGCCTGGCCTCCTAATGACCTCATTTGTAATTTCGTCATCTTCAAACACAGTCCCACTCCTGTTAGGACCATCCCGTGTGAATTGAGGGGGCGGGCACAATTCACCCAACAACTGGCTGTGGGAGTAGGGAAAAAAAGCAGTGTTTGGGACACACCTCTAACGCATTTGGAGCCTGTCTTAATCTTTATGACATTCCATTAAGGTAAGTAATATTATTATGGCTGTTTTACAGATGAGAACATGGAGGCCTGAAGAGATGAAATCCGTTGCGCAAAGTCACACAATAAGTGGCAAAGACAGAACTGGGACACGCAGCTTTTGACACGAAATTGAATTTCCCATTATGTATGGAAACTTTTTGACTAAAATTGAGGGGCTGTCTGAAATTACAGCATACATAAGCTTTTTTTTTTTTTTTTTTTTCTGAGACAGAGCCTGAAACTGTCACCCTGGATAGAGTGCTGTGGCATCACAGCAACCTCCAATTCCTGGGCTCACGTGAGTCTCCTGCCCCCGCCTCCCAAGTAGCTGGGACTACAGGCGCTCACCACAACAACGCCCAGCCATTTTTTGGTTGCAGCTGTCATTGTCATTTGGTGGGCCCGGGCTGGATTTGAACCCGCCAGCTCAGGTGTACGTGGCTGGCGCCTTAGCCCGTTGAGCGACAGGCGCCGAGCCAGCATACATAAGCTTTTTACATGAAACAAAGTTATGGTCCTCAGAGAAATTTAGTAACTGCCATATTAATATTCACAAAGTATTTTGATACTACAGATTTAAAGCTTAATTGAAATTTACCAATTGGATGAAAGTAGTAAAGTGAAAATGTCTTAGTTAACAGAAACCTCAGTAAGTGAGCCTTTTTTTCAGGCCTTTGAGGATATTTTAAGGTTAGGACAGATTTATTTTCATTAATCTTATAAATTTTCATCCTCAGGTTTCAAACTTAACCCTAAAGTTCCTAGGAATTGAAAGAAACCCCTTTGTCTTGGTTTTGTAAATAGCAGGTATGGAGGAATGACCCCTAAAAAGTCCACCTTGCCTGCCATTTGTAAATAGCAGTTATCAGGGACTGACCTCTAAAAGAAGCTAGAATGTCATTGTGATAGTTTGCCCTGCTTTCAAATTCTTTACACGTAATAAAGCAGCAAAGACTTGACTGGACTGGACTCTGTGTGTGATTCTGACTTGGAACGTATCATACCAGAAAGCTTTTAGGCTGGCACGGTGGCTCACACCTGTAATCCTAGCACTCCAGGAGGCCAAGGTGGGCGAATCACCTGAGCTCAGGATCAGCCTGAGAAGAGAGACCCCTATCTCTACTGAAAATAGAAAAAATTAGCCTGGCCCTGTGGTGGGTGCCCGTAGTCCCACTTACTTGGTAGGCTGAGGCAAGAGGATCACTTGAACACAGGAGTTTGAGGTTGCTGACACCACGGCATTCTACTGAGGGCGACAAAAGCTCATTCAATCACATTTTCAAAAAGTGAGACTCTGAACACACTTGCGTAACATTAGCAAAGGACCTTAGCTTTTTTAAATGTGAATTTGGAAAGTATTCTATGTGAAGTGTGGAAAAGAGAAAAAAATTGAACAAGGGTCAGGGTAGGGAACTTTTATTAGTATTATTATGAATTAATGTTATATCACTTTATACATATAAAGATTATATTCCAGAAGAATAGTTTGGCCCTTGCTTTAGTTCACTTTTATATTGTTAAATAAAAATTTAAACTGGGCTCGGCGCCTGTGGCTCAACGGGCTAAGGCGCCAGCCACGTACACCTGAGCTGGTGGGTTCGAATCCAGCCCGGGCCCGCCAAACAACAATGACGGCTGCAACAAAAAAATAGCCGGGCGTTATGGTGGGCGCCTGTAGTCCCAGCTACTTGGGAGACGGAGGCAGGAGACTCGCTTGAGCCCAGGAATTGGAGGTTGCTGTGAGCTATGATGCCACAGCACTCTATCCAGGGTGACAGCTTGAGGCTCTGTCTCAAAAAAAAAAAATTAAACTGAATCTTCCTTAGGCTAAATCAGGGGGGTTCCGTGGATTTTTTGTTTGTTTTGTTTGAGAGAGAGTCTCAGTCATCCTGGGTAGAGTGCCCTGAGATCAGCCTAACTCACAGCAACCTCAAACTCCTGGTCAAGTAATCCTCTTGCCTCAGCCTCCCAAGTAGCTGAGACTATCAGTGCCCAGCTATTTTTAGAAATGGGGTCTTGCTCTTGCTCAGGCTGGTCTCAAACTCCTGAGTTCAGGCAATCCACCTCCCAGAGTGCTAGCATTACAGGCATGAGCCATTGTGCCTGGCCAGCTAAATCAGAGTTTTAAGAAACATTTTTTAAATCCATCTCTCAGATTAATTTTAGTATGATTGTGTGACTTCTGGACAAATTTTTCCTGTACTCAGTGTTTAAAGGGCAAAAGCAGTCTTATCAATAAAAATATAGGAAAATAAATTTTAACTGATCATGAACCTCTTTGTATTTTTAACCCTTGCAGCCTCTCACGAGTCCCTTGTTTTATCTCGGAGTCAGTGAAATCATAATTATACTTTGACTTCTGGAGCAGGTATTGAATGAGAAGTAGTAGAGGGATTAAAGTTGAAAGGAAGAATAGGAAAGAAGAAGGGACCCAAGTTTGTTTATGATTTGCCCACTCCCATCCAAGAAGAGAAAGCTGGGAATCATTCCTGTTGGGATCCACATCCCACACCAACACATCACTGTTATGTCAGTTTCACCTTGAAATATCTTTTGAATGCATCCACTCTCTGTGCTCACTGTACACCACATCCCTTGCCTAGACTACTGCCAGGGCCTGGCTGATACTTCTACCCCCTTCCCCACCTCTTTCTCCATTGGAAGTGGTGATTTACTTGGGCTTACTATTATACCCTTAGCCTAGCATCCAGCAGAGTGCCTTGGTAAATGAATGGATTTACATTATTTATTAAGACAATTATGATCATGTCTCTACTCAAAATCCTTCTACAGCTTCCCACTGCAATTAGAATAAAATCCACAATCCAGCTTCCTCATGCACTCCTCAATTCTCACTTCCAGCCGCTCTGGCTTCCTTGCTATTCCCCAAACACACGCCCAGGTCTTTCCTGCCTAAGGGCTTTGGCACAGGTGCTTTTCAATCTTGAAAATTGTCCCCACTCTGACTTATGACTACATACCTGTCAGAATTCGGGGAAGCCCTAATCTCAATCAAGCTACCCTGTCATATCCTCTCATTGTGCTCACTACACCTCTGACTCAGATGTAATAATTTTTACATCTGGAGCTGTGTGTCTCTGGCTATTCCACAGTCACAGCTTTTGGCTCAGGACTATGCATTTGTGCTTTGCAGTCTTTGACCTGCAGGTGCAAGACCATGTTAAAGGCTGGCTTATACAATTCACTCTGCAGTGGTTGGGACCTAGTTTCTGGCTGCAGACCCTGGAGATGAGAGGTCCAGAGATGAGGTAAGAGTGGCACTAAAGGAAGACAGAACATGGTGTGGGACAGAGGAAAAGGGATCCTAGTTGTCTTGGTGGCTCAGGTTTTTAATGCATGGCCACTGCTGTGATGACTATTTGCAGAAACATTAGAGTGGAATTCTTTTAAAACATTTCATGTATTAGCTACTTAGTTGACTCAAGAAGAGTTAGACAAGGTAAATGGGCTGCCCATTTTGTTTTCTGCCCCAATATGATATGCAGGAATGTACCAGTTTCATAGTTTTATATACATACATAAATGTGAATCATAGCTCAAGAATCTAATTAAGGAAAGAAATACCTATACACTTCTTGGGGCCAGCAACATCAAATAACAGGATTTTGGAATTGAAATGGGCTGAGGAGGTTCAGTAACTAAACTGCCTCAATTCAGAGATGAGAAGACAGAAGTGTGGTGGCTGGTGACTTGAAAGTTTCTACCAGGCTAGTGTAAAGCAAATCTGAAATCTGCCAGGTTTCTAGATTCCAGAGCAATGTATTCCTCATGGTTTATGCTTTGCTGTTAAGTCTGTAATTAGCATAAATTTAAACTCCAAGTCAGCAGTTTTCTTAGCAGTGATGAACTCATTTTTGTTTTGTGATCGTTCTTAAAGACAGATTTTACAATTTGCCGTGCAGAGAGCCAAATAACCCTTCTGGCTGTAACTAAAGTTATGAGTCAAGCCAGACCCTGTCAGACCTTTGCAAATGTGGAAAGTCGGAGCAGCCAGTTGTTTGCCATCTGCTAATGAAAGGGAAATGAGATGATTCTAAGAAACTGGTAACCCAGTTGTAGTGGACTTTAGAATGTTTTGCACTATTTATTTAAATATGGGTGTGTCTCCTATACGAAATTAATTTTAAGCCAAATGACGTGTCTAACTCGTGAGCTAGGATGGGCCTGGCTGGGAGGCTGCCCTAGTTTCCTGAGAACGACCTGGCAGAATTCCCTGGCCTATCCTGGCAAAGAGCAGGCACTTCCCCTCTCTCTCCTCCCGCTGCTTGCTTCTCAGCTCCAGCCAGGAGCACCAGTGTTACTGCCTCTAGAGGGTTTCCAGAAGAAATGCAAAGTGAGAATGAAGTGAAAGGGAGAGCCGAAAATGCCCCAGCTCTTTACAGTCCTTTGCTCTCCAGGACAGCAACCCTCTCATTTATTCCTTGGTTTGTGTAACAGCGTCACTCCTCTAACAGGAAACAGCTTCTTATAATGACTGTCTTTCATTTGTCACGTTGGATCAACGCTGGTGTGGTGGAGCCCAGGTAAACCTCAGTCAGGATACTAGCTGGGCCACTTGCTGTGTGCAGGTCCCCAACCTTTATACCTGTTTCCTTTGCGGTAAAGTAGGGACTGTTGTAAACGCTGAGGTTACGGTAATAGTAGCATGACGCTCAATAAGTAAGAGTTTTATTAACTACCTGAATGACCTTGGACGAGTACCTTTAAATATGAGGACGTTGATCCCCAAGGTCTCCGCACGCCCTTTTCAGCAATGACAGTTCCGTGGGTCCTCACGAGAAGGCATTCCTGAACACAGGGACTTGCGAGTCATCCCACACACCCTTCCCAATTCCCCTCTTCTTAGTAGTGGTCTAAACACCCCTTCCCCGTGCCCTCTCACTTCTCATACCCCTTTGGAAGTTCAGACTGCCAAACTCCAGGGACTTTAATCCGCGTCCTTTGCCCTCAGCCAGGGTCTAAAGGCAGACCTGCTGCAGAGGGGACGACCCGGCGCTTGGATCCATCCTTGAGAGCCCGGGCCGTGGATCTCCAGGAAGAGAACGCGGACGTTCTGGCGCCCCCATCGCACCCACCAGCTTCTCCAAACTTCCTACCGAGCCCGAGCGCCCTCTCGGCCCCGCGCTAGGAAGCTGCTGGCGGAGTCGGTACCGCGCCCGGGACGGTGGTCCTCGCCTGGCCCGCGGCGGAAGCCCGAAGCCGCGGGTGAGCGTGGCGACAGCCCGCGGCCCGGACTCTCCGGCTTCCTGGTCCCCTCCAAAGCGGAACGGGTATCTGTAGTGCCACGCCCTGGAGCGCCACCCTGCAGGCGTGGGCGGAGCCGCGGAGATCGCAGCGTAATGAGATGCTAATGAGGTCCGAGTAAATCCTTAGCGGCGCCCGGCGCCCGCCGCCTAAGCCCACGGCCGCAGCACCCCCGAGCCGGGCGCACGCGGCGGGCGGCCCCGCATCCCGGGCTTGCTCTCGCGCTCCCTCCAACCCGGCTGGTGCCTCCCGGCCCCGAAGCCGCCCGGTAAGTCGCGCAGCTGAGCCAGCTGCGGGGAATGGTGAAGGCGCGGGCGAGCCGGAGCTTCCTGAAGTGCGGCCCCGGACGCCCGGCCCGGCTGCCCCACGCCCCGCCCTGCTCAGCCCCTCTGCAGACTTTTCCGTCCTGTGTGTTGGGTCGCCCGCACCCCGCCACCAGTGATCCAGCTCCGTCTCCATCCTTTCAGCCCTCTCCACCCCTCGCACCTCTGTCTCGGCGTTTCCAGGCCGGGTTGCCCCCTTCCTCTGCGGTCTCCTAGGTGCCCCACCCCACGCCCATGGCCGAGAGGGACCTCTGCCCTTCCTTAAGTTCGTTCCGCTCTCGTCTAGGTGACCCGCAGAGGGCGGCTTTAGTCTCCTGCCTCGGTGCGGCGGGCTAGGAACGGAGGGCAGCTGGGGGCTGGGGCTTTAGGGGAAAGGGGGCCCCAGGAGCCTGCCCCCACTGTTGCCGCCCACCCTCTCTAACTCTTCCACGGGCAACCGCATCCTCCATACTTTCTGAACCTTTCTGGTCCCTGCATGAAAAAGCCCCTTTGATACCCCTCAAGTTGCGTGGGGGTCGGAGCGAGGAAGGGGGAACAAAGCGAAGCCTTATGTGTGGAGATTGCTGGGAGGGGACCGCGGATAGCGGGTGGGGTGGGAGGGACCTGGGAGGGGCGGACCGGCTGGCTGCTGTGGCCCTCCACTCCTCAGGCCCCCTGAAGCAGGGCAGATTCACAGGGGAAGTGTTTTGACCACAGTGAGTCAGAAATAGACCCAGGCCTTTATCACCCAGTCGGTTACAACATCCTCCGGCTGCTTGCTGCGGTAGTTTGGTGGTGGGAAGTGGAACCTTCATAGGCAGAGGCTGTCTTCTCTCATCAGGAGACAAGCACGAGTGCTCACGAGGAAATCTTTGTCCTTGGCACCAGACACCTCACATCCAGCGTGGCACTGAGTCCATGGAGGTGGAGAGGCACGCAGCCCTGGGAGGTGTGGGGTGACCTGGGGCAGAATGTGTGCCCGGCAGCGGTTGCAGGTTATTATCTGTTCCTCTGTACACACAAGGACGCCTTCCTCCTGGGCACTGTGCCCTCTCCACGTCTGAGAAATTCTACTTCCAGCCTCTGGAGAAGGCAGAAGAAGAAACCCTGCCCCAGCGCTTGGAAATCCCTAGGCAGGGAGGCTGCACCATAGGCTCCCATGGCTCATATGCCTTGTGCACCCCGCACTGTTGATTTTTCTTTTCCAAATTTGGCGAATTTCACTTTGAGTGGACGGGATAGCAGCTGTCTCTGGAGCAGACCTGGCAGGGGAGTGGGCTGTGAGGGAGGAGCAGAGCCAATCAGAGGTGGCTCAAGCTCTCTGAGGACATGCTCTCTTTCCTTCCTCTTCCTTTCCCATTCCTCCTTTCTTCAGCCCCTCCCCTTCTCTTCCCTTCTTTCCAGCAGCCACTTTCTCTGCCAGAGGCCCAAGAGGCCTCCATGGCTTCACCTACCTCCACCAACCCAGCACACGCCCACTTTGAGAGCTTCCTACAGGCCCAGTTGTGCCAGGATGCTCTAAGCAGCTTCCAGGGGCTATGTGGAGCCCTAGGGCTGGAGCCTGGTGGGGGTCTGCCCCAGTATCACAAGATCAAAGCCCAGCTCAACTACTGGAATGCCAAGTCATTGTGGGCCAAGCTGGACAAGCGAGCAGGCCAGCCTGTCTACCAGCAGGGCCGGGCCTGCACGGGCACCAAGGTGGATATACAGTGCCTGGGATGGGGCGTGGGGAATGGGGGAGACAGAGGAGATAGGACACCATATTCCCACTGCCCTGTGTGTTCACAGTGCCTGGTGGTGGGTGCTGGACCTTGCGGGCTACGGGCTGCTGTGGAGCTGGCCCTGCTGGGGGCCCGTGTGGTGCTGGTGGAAAAGCGCACCAAGTTCTCCCGTCACAACGTGCTCCACCTCTGGCCCTTCACTATCCATGACCTGCGGGCGCTTGGTGCCAAGAAGTTCTATGGACGCTTCTGCACTGGCACCCTGGACCACATCAGTGAGCACCACGTGGTGACCTAGCGGGGTGGGTGGGCCTGGGCCAGGACGCAGGCCAGAGGTGGGGAATCAGAGTGGGCAAGATTCACATCAGCCAGGAGACCTGGAAGACTCAGGTCCCTCATCTGTAAAGCCGGCAGTTGGACTGAGTGATCTCCCAGACCTTCTCTAGCCCTGCCCAGGCACACACTGGTGCTAGGGGGCTGTGCAGCCCTGGGGTCCATGTTCCTAATGTCCTCTTTCTTCTAGGCATCCGGCAACTCCAGCTGCTTCTGCTGAAGGTAGCTTTACTGCTGGGGGTGGAAATTCACTGGGGTGTCACTTTCACTGGCCTCCAGCCCCCTCCCAGAAAAGGTAAGTACTTCTGTGCTCCTAGGAACCCCCACTCACCAAGGAGATCTAGGCCAGTGTCTGAAAAAGGGTGGGGCTCGGAGTCAACTGATTCTCCTTTACTAATGGCGTGGCCTTGGGCAAACCACTCTGAGTCTCAGGTTGAGCATTTGCAGGAGAGTAACGTTTACTTCCTTACCTGCCTTCCATGGTGTAAAGGTGTACTGTTAGACAGTGTATCATCTATTTTAATTACAGTAGAACCTCCATAGTTGATCACCTTCCTACATTGACTCCTTAAGTTGACCTAATTTTCATAGACCAGACATGCACTATGTGTACTTATCAGTACAGTAGGCCTTGTGCCTTATGTTGACCACCTCTGTACGTTGGCCAGTTTGTTACAGTCCCTTGGGTTGTCGATGTTCAGAGGTTCAACAGTATGTCGCTGGCTTGCCGTGGGAATGTAAGGGCCCCTCTGACTTCTGCACCTTGTGCCTCTCATGCCCCTTGCCTTAGGGAGTGGCTGGCGTGCCCAGCTCCAACCCAACCCCCCTGCCCAGCTGGCCAACTATGAATTCGATGTCCTCATTTCTGCTGCAGGAGGGAAATTCGTCCCTGAAGGTGAATGATCCTTTCTCTCAAAGAAGTCAGCATGTTTGAGTCCTCCTGGGCCTGTCTAGGCTGTTATGCCCTTCTTCTCCTGCCACTACTCATCTGCTCCCACCTCTAGGCTTCAAAGTCCGAGAAATGCGAGGCAAACTGGCCATTGGCATCACAGCCAACTTTGTGAACAGGCGCACCGTGGAGGAGACACAGGTGCCGGAGATCAGTGGTGTGGCCAGGATATACAACCAGAGCTTCTTCCAGAGCTTGCTCAAAGCCACAGGTCAGAGCTTCCTCTTGCTGGGGTTCTCCTCCCCCAACCTGACTGTGAGCTGCTGCCACCTCTCCCTTCCAGACCCGCCCTCAGTGCAAGGAATCTCAACTTTTCCATCTTTGTGATCTCAGCAGCAAAGGGGAAGGAACCTTTCCCCGAGGGATTAAACAGGCCCAGCCCCACTTGGCCACCAAGCATGAGATTTATGAGAACTTTCTCATAAAATGCATGAGAATTTTGCTTTGTACTCCTTTATGATTTGCTATAAAAAATGATGTAAAGTGAAAACAAAGTGGCACTTTCAGATGATGCCCATAGTTTACCTTGGCTTCACGTTGCTATGTGACCATGTGGTGCATGTCTCCCAGCTGCCATCCCACCCAACATTCCCTCTTTGTTCCAAGCTCTCGGTCCTCCTGAGTCTCATACAAATGGTCCTTTGTGCCACCAGGACCTGCATGGTTCTATGTGTGCGGTGCTCACTGCAGTCTAAGCTGGGATTCCAGCTCTAAGTCTTCAGGCCATGGCTGGATGTTTGCAGAGCAGATACATAATCTCGAGAAGGCATATCTCCTGTCCCTTGCCTTGTTCCCCCAGGCATTGATCTGGAGAACATAGTGTACTACAAGGATGACACGCACTACTTTGTGATGACAGCCAAGAAGCAGTGCCTGCTGCGCCTGGGAGTGCTGCGTCAGGTGGGGCTCAGTGGGCACAGTGAGGTAGAGGCTAGACCTGGACACAGATGACCCCAGTGTGGAGGGTCCCCAAACTCTCCTGCCTCTGCCCTGCATTAACTCCACCCCTGCAAGCTCTTCTCATGGGGATTTTCATGGCATTAACTCCACCCCTGCAAGCAATCTCATGGGGATTTTCATGGCAACAGGAATCACATTCTGGGCTAAACACATTATAACATTGACAATACATGTACTACAAATACAGGCCCTATGAGGGCAGGGATTTTTGTTTCTTTTTCTCTTGCTCGCTGCTAATTCCTGGTGCCTAGAACACCCCAAGACATATTTGCTGAATGAATGAACTTGGTGAGTGCCTACTATGTGCTAGGTACTGTGTTGAGAGATAACTTTGCCTTTTCTTATCTAATTCTTATGACTACATTGGTAAGTTAAGTGTGTTGTCTCTAAACGATGGACAAACTGAAGCTCGGAGAAATTCAGTGGCATGTGTATAACAGTAATGATATCGGGCTTCATGGGCAGAGCAGAACCTGGGACCCCTGCCACAGGGGTGGGGTGCTGAAGAAGGGGCTTTAAGAATTCTAGGCCATTAGAATTCTAGTCCCAACTCAGCCTTCAGCTGCTATGTAGGCCAGGGCAGCCCCCTCCCTCTCTGGGCCTCAGTATGTACACCTTCCACACCCCAGGGCGTGGGACTGGCCCATCGGCCCTGCTCTCAGAGGTCTCAGAGATTCTGATCTGTTGGCTGTGTAGGACTGGCCAGAGACCGATCGGCTACTGGGCAGTGCCAATGTAGTGCCTGAGGCTCTGCAGCGCTTTGCCCGGGCAGCTGCTGACTTCGCCACACATGGCAAACTTGGAAAACTAGAGTTCGCTCATGGTTCCCGTGGGCAGCCTGACGTCTCCGCCTTTGACTTCACAAGCATGATGCGGGCAGAAAGTTCTGCTAGAGTGCAAGAGAAGCATGGTGCCCGCCTGCTGCTGGGACTGGTGGGGGACTGCCTGGTGGAGGTGAGGTATTCAGGAGGCACAAGGGTTTCATGGCTGGGGGAGGAAACTACCTATAGGAAGTAAGGAATAAAAAAGGGCTGCTTGTTGAAGAGAGGAGCTAAGGGCTGCAGGATGGAGGTGAGAGCTGCCTGGTGTGGAGATGGGCCCCCATGCTATGACTGTGGAGGGCATCTGGGCTTGAGATGTTCCCATTGGCTTTTCCCTGAGCAGTTTCCTATTCCTCTGACTCTGCAGCCCTTTTGGCCCCTGGGCACTGGAGTGGCCCGGGGCTTCTTGGCAGCCTTCGATGCAGCCTGGATGGTGAAACGGTGGGCAGAGGGCACTGGGCCCCTTGAGGTGCTGGCCGAGCGGTGAGGCTGAGTTGGGAGTATGGGCAGGGTGGGATATGGGGCAAGGAAGAGGGGTAGGGTGTGCTGGGTCAATAGGTATGGCCATGGGCAAGAAAGAATAAAAGAAAGGGCTGGCAGTTCCTTAGGGGTGGGTGCTAACAGGTGTCCTCTGATTCACGGCCATGGCTCCCACCCCCACCCCCTCAGTGAGAGCCTGTACCAGCTTCTGTCACAGACATCCCCAGAAAACATGCATCGCAATGTGGCCCAGTATGGGCTGGACCCAGCCACCCGCTACCCCAACCTGAACCTCCAAGCCGTGACCCCCAATCAGGTCAGACCCCCGGCACCCCTTCCCTGCATAGTCACTGCCCCTGGGCAGACCCTCCCCCAGGGGACTGAGGGGCAGTGTGGTTGGCCTGCCTCGAGACCTGAGAGGGACTGCCTTAGGTACGAGACCTATACGACGTGCTGGCCAACGAGCCTGTGCAGATGAGTGACAAGACAGACGCAGGGAAACCAGCCGCTGGTGAGCAAGCTTTCCTTCAAGGGGACGGCCAAAACAGTTACCAACCAGCAGGCCCAGGCAGTACCCATCATAGTAGCTGAGGCCTCAGGAGGGGAGTAGCATGCTGGAGCCCTTGCTGTTGCACATGGGGCGGTCTGGGCCTCCTGGAGGGTGCGGGGGCAGCGGGCCCCTCAGCAGCAGCTGTTTGCTGGTTTGTATCTTAACAACTGCTATGGGGGCAGCAGCAGTGCTTCCATCCCCTTCTAACCTTGCAGCCCCACAGCTGCCTTTCATGACTGGCTGCCCTATGTGTGACTAGTAGTGATTTCACTTCATTCATTCCTCCATGTTACTCCAAAAAGGGATTTTTTTTTTTTAAATGAGAGTAGTGAGATGAAGAAAGTCTGCAAACAGTGAGCTTTGGGCTGGTGCCCTGAGTCCTCCTCCCTGACAGACCCCTACATCCAGCAACTGGGCTCTCTGTGAGCCATGGGCGGGGCAGGGAGGCCCCGAATACAGCACAACCTTCTCTCCCAGCATCAGCAGGCACCCAGGAGGAGCTCCTCCACTGGTGCCAGGAGCAGACAGCTGGTTACCCAGGAGTCCACGTCACCAACCTGTCTTCCTCATGGGCCAACGGGCTAGCTCTGTGTGCCCTGGTGCACCGGCTGCGGCCCAGCCTGCTGTGAGTTCAGGATCAGCACAGGGACACTGGCAGACCATTCCTTTCTCTCCTGCTCCCTCTATGTCATGGTGGGGAGACTGCTGTGCACGAGTTAGCACATCCAGTTGAGACCTAGCTCTGCCACTCCTGCCCATCACCTCCCCTCCCTAGAAACAGTATTCCTGCCTGGCTCTGCCTCGAGTCTCTTGAGAATCTAATGCATTCGGATGGGGGAAGTGCTTAGTGAATGTAGAGGGTCCGAGACAAGCAGCAGTTGTCATTGGGTTGGTAGGAGTAGCAGAAACAACAAAACTTCATGCTCCCTCCTCCCTGTGGGACCTCAGCCCCTGCTTGCAGTCATCCCCTCCCATTGTCCTCACCCCTTCTCCCCTCAGTGGGCCAGGTTCTTGTCTTCCATTGGCTTCTCTTTCTGACTCCCCCCAGAGAACCCTCAG
Source organism: Perodicticus potto (assembly GCA_963574655.1). Taxonomy (NCBI): domain Eukaryota; kingdom Metazoa; phylum Chordata; class Mammalia; order Primates; family Lorisidae; genus Perodicticus; species Perodicticus potto. The sequence continues at coordinate 21,985 of CAUYRH010134056.1, forward strand.
AGCTGCAAGGGATGGGGGCTCTGGAAGCCACTGTCTGGGCACTAAAGGTAGCTGAGCATGAGCTGGGCATCACGCCGGTCGTGTCTGCACAGGCAATCGTAGCAGGGAGTGACCCACTGGGCCTTATTGCCTATCTCAGCCACTTCCACAGTACCTTCAAGAGTACACCTCACAGCTCAGGTGACCTGGAGGGTGGGCAGGTGGGACAGGGGTGGAGAAGGAAGTGTGTGTGCATGTGAGAGAAGGTGTCCTCTGAAGGCCAGCCTAGAAGAGGTATCTGTTTGGGGGTACAGTATGCCCCCCCAATCTACCCTGGCGCTCCCTGCAGGCCCTGTCAGCCAAGCCTCTCCAGGGACCTCTAGTGCTGTATTATTCCTTGGAAAACTTCAGAGGACCCTGCAACGGACCCGGGCCAAGGTAAAGAGTCTGGGCAAGGTTGAGGCTGGGGAGGGGGTGCCCAGTAGAGGTCCCTGGGATAATGGTAAGGATATTCAGAAAAAGGGTAAGGGGAGGATTGGGGACTTAAAGGCTCATGTTTAGAGCTGTAGGACTTGTTGCAGGAAAATGGGGAAGATGTTGCTGGCAAGAAGCCTCGCTTAGAGGTACATACAGGCAGGGGCTGGACAGTCCCCTCTTCCCATTTTCTTCCCCTTCCCCAGGTACTATCTTCCCTGTGTCCTGCCTCCCATGTCCTGTTCCCCACCCCAGGTCCTATAACCCCCAATCTGCCTCCCTGCCCGGCTCACTTTTCCTGTTCAGCCCTTTCTATTCATCTGCACATGTCCACTTGGAATCCTGCCCCTCTACCCTCCCAGCCTGAGCACTTACCTTCTTAGGTAGAGGCTGAGACCCCCAGTACTGAGGAACCATCTGTCCCTGAGCCTGGTGTACCCCTGACACCCCCATCTCAGCACAAGGAGGTGAGAGCCAGGATTCTGTCTGCAGGCAGAGGCCTGGGAGGGCAGGGAAGGGTTGTTTTAGAGGGAAGAACTTTGCAGGTGGCTTTGGCTGTACTAACCCTGTGTCCCAGGGGTCCATGCAGCCTGGTGCCAGGAACCTGTGTGCACTTTGTGGGGAAGACCTCTATGTCCTGGAACGCCTCTATGCTGACGGCCATTTCTTCCACCGGAGCTGCTTCCGCTGCCATACCTGTGAGGCCACGCTGTGGCCAGGTGGCTACGGGCGACTTCCAGGAGATAGTGAGTGGGCCTGGAAGAGACCTTTAGCGTGACTTTGGACCTGGCCCTACCTGGGGGACAAGGAGCTTGAGGGGAGTGGGTAACTGGGTACTGGACACAAGGTGAAAAGGGGCTCCCCTGAGGTCAGGATCTTCTGTCCCCTCCAAAGCTCCAGGAGGAGCTGGCAGAATTCACCTACAAATTCATGTTGCCCCCCCACCTTCCCTGATTATCTGGGCATTGGGCTGCCCACACCTGATGTCATCTCCCTTCTTCACCCTTCCCAGAACATTTCTACTGCCTCCAGCACCTGCCCCACCTGGACCACAAAGAGGATGGCAGCAACCGAGGCCCTGAGAGTCTGGTAAAAACTGCAAGAGTGTCCTGGGGCATTGCCAGACATAACTGAATGTTGTCCTCCACTAGAATGTGAGCTCCATGAAGGCAGGGATATGTTTTATTTCCTGTTGTGTCCCACATATCTAGAACACTGCCTGACACTGTTCAGTATATGATGTAAAGTGAATGAATGCCATGACCCGCTTTTGCTCCAAAGGGGTAGCCTCAATACCACACTGGACAGGTCACTAACCAGACCACATGGTGACTTTTCCAGGAGCTTCCTACACCAGGTGAAATCAGTATGCCACCAAGCCCCTCGATTCCCACAGCCTCACAAGAAAGGGCCAGTCCCATTCCAAACCCCAGCCAGCCCACCCGTCGGTTGATCCGCCTCTCCAGCCCGGAACGCCAGCGGTTGTCCTCCCTTAATCTTACCCCTGACCGAGAAATGGAGCCTCCACCTAAGCCCCCTCGCAGCTGCTCTGCCTTGGCCCACCAGGCCCTGGAGGGCAGCTTCATGGGTTGGGGCATGCCAATCCAAGGACCTCAAGGTAACTGTTCTTTCTGCAGAAGTGGTGATCCAGGGTGGGCACGGGGCAGGAGTGTGGAGATTCCTGCAACGGGAATTCTGGAGAATAGGGAAGTCGTGGGTATCTAGGGCCTGTGTGCTTCTCCCCTGCTCAGTTCTTGTGGCCATGGAGGAGGAAGAAGAGAGCTCCTCCTCCAGTGAGGAAGAAGAAGAAGAAGATATGCCTTTGGACGCAGACACAGAGCAGGTGAGTGAGTGGAATGTGACCACCTACTCTGCTCCAGCCAGCATACATCCACTAAATATTCTCCACTGCCCACAGGAGGAACCCACACCATACTCCATCCTTTGTGGCCTTCTCTTACCCAGCCTTTCTTGTCTCTAAGCCTCTGTCTTTTCTACCAGAATCTACCCCACTTCCAGCCCAAGTTCTTCCCTGCCTTTCCAGAGCTTCCCCAATTCCTATCCACCAGGGTGGTCAGGCCCTACTACTAACTGCCTGACCTGCCCACAGGTCCTGTTGACCTTGGCCAAGACCTCAGGCACCATGAATAAGTACCCAACATGGCGTAGGACTCTGCTGCGCCGTGCTAAGGAGGAGGAGATGAAGCGGTTCTGCAAAGCCCAGGTGAGGCCTGCAAATTCTTGCGGGGTCAGAGTTCTGAGACTGGAGCTCCTCCAGTGCACTGTTCTTGAGTAATCCAGAGATTTTTAAGTCTCCTGTCTTGTACTCCTCAGGCCATTCAACGGCGACTAAATGAGATTGAAGCTGCTCTGAGGGAACTGGAGGCCAAGGGTGTGAAGTTGGAGCAGGCCATTAGGAGCCAGAGCAGTGAGTAAAGATGGGAGGGACAAGCTAGGACACACCTCTGCCTCTTAGCAATGTGTTGAGCCCCCCAGCCATCCCTCAAAGGAGGCTATGGCCCACAGCAGGCCCAATGGCTGTGCCACACTGCTCTCTGACATATCCATAACACCCTTCTTTCCCCGGCTCCTGTTGCCCCTAAGCCCATGAATCCTGTGGCCCTGGTGGAGGTTTCCTGACCACCGCTCACCCATCTTCCTTCTTATCAGGCTCCCCAGAACAGCAAAAGGAACTGTCGGTAGAACAACTGCTACAGCTTGTTCAGAAAAGAAATACCTTGGTTGCTGAGGAAGCTGAGCTCATGATCACGTAAGGGGCAGGGCATGGTGACAGTGGTTCATAGGCTAGACTCCAGCCCCTTGTGTACCCTGAACAGTTATGTCTCTTCAATCCCTAACCTCCACAGGGTGCAGGAGCTGAACCTAGAGGAAAAACAGTGGCAGCTGGACCAGGAGCTGCGCAGCTACATGAACCGGGAAGGTATGTGGGATGTGGGGAGAGGCAGACATATCCCAGGGCTGGTGTGCAACAAGACTCGTGACTTCAGATACTGATCAAGCAACATGGGTGGGGCTCCAAAGCCCTACTCTCCCTTCAGTTCAATCAGGGTTACACAATTGGGCTTTTATAAAAGATTTCCTCCAAAAATGGTGCTGCTGCTAAATAATGCCAATAAATCACTGATATTGACAAACCCCCTAATTTTACAGATTAAGAAACAAAGCCTGGGTTGTAGAAGTCACATAGGCCAGGATTAGGTTGTGCCTCTCCTGCCTCCTTGCCCAGTTCCCTGTTCTCTAAGCCTTGTCTCCTCCCTTCAGAAAACCTAAAGACAGCTGCCGATCAGCAGGCTGAGGACCAGGTCCTGAGGAAATTGGTGGACGTGGTGAACCAGCGAGATGCCCTCATCCGCTTCCAAGAAGAGCGCAGGCTCAGTGAACTGACCTTGGGGTCAGGGGCCCAGGGCTAGAAGAGAGTGGGCTGCCTGCCTTCTTCCCTACAAGGCCACCTCACCCTAACACAGTGCCACCTGCAGTGCCAGCCCTGCTCATCTGGCTGCCTGGGACAGGGCCTCGCTGTTTACAATTAAAATATTTCTATCATAAACAAGTCTTAGGTTGCCTGCAGGTGGAACGTGGAAGGTGTGGAAGGAAGGCAGAAGATGGGTAGGAGCCTTAAGGTCTACAATGACCCTTGGCTCCCATCACTGCCTCTGCGTACAAGAAAAAGGCAGAGCCATTAAAGAGTCAAGCTTTATTGATTCTCAGCTCCATCCCCCTCTTGCTGCGCTAGGAGTGGGGATGGCAGAGGCTCCATGCCCTGATCCTGGGCCTCCCTTGCCCTTCCCAACACATGTTGGAGCTCAGCCTGGACTCTGTATAAGCTCTTGGCCTCCTGCGTATGGAAGAGGCAGACTGCACCTCCCCCCAGCACCAGTCCTACACTGGGGGTCCAGAGTAATATGGCAGCTTCCTTGGCCCCTCCTCCAGCTGCCAGGATACACAGCAATGCCAGAAGCAGCCCCAGACTGATCACATAGCCAGTGAAGGTGGCCCGCCAGCGAGCTTGAGCCACGCCCATACCCAGCTCTGTCCAGGCCTCCCTTAGTACACTGATTAGCGGTGGTCTCTCTGCTGGTCCTAGAACAAGACAGTGCAGTGAAGCAGCAGCAGGTCAAAGTGGAGGGCCTGCCTTAAGGTGGAGAAGGGCCAAGGGAAAGGGTTGGGGAGAGTCACTCACCATTGATAGGCCTGGGGTTTTCCGGGGGGGGGCTGTGCCTCACATATAGAGTAGCCATCAGGGCCTCGTGATCAGAGAGGGGGGTGCCTCTGTGAGGGTCATTGCCTGTAGTGGTTTCGAGAGTCTTACAGGACATATAGAATCCAGAAACTGCCTAGGAAATGTAAGAGCCAGAGAGAAGCTTATACGTGAGGGCCTCATCCCAGAGAACCAGCTCCCAGCTATCCTATTCTCCAGCCATCAGTGGTGGCCCAAAGCTAATTGAATAAAGGATCAGCACAGGCTGGTGACAGATAGAGACACGATGCATGAAAGTGACACAGTGGCTGAAGGCATGTTAAGGGGAGGAGGCTCACCTTGTAAAGCATGTAGTCAATGCGAATGCCAAAGGGAAAAGGCTCCAGCTCCTTCTGGTTGACATAGCAGTTCTGGGGTACCATTGTATTACCGTCTTCAGAGCCCTAGAGGAATAGTTGGGTCCTGGTAGGATGCAGGGAAAGTGGAGGGGGAAAATCTGGGGATGCTGGTGGGGATATAATCAGGTCCTCACCTTAAAGTCCCGAGTATCAAGGTAGGCATCACGTAGCCCAGTCCACTCCTTCAGCAGGCAACAACCCAGATCTTCTGGGTGCATGTTGAGGTCCCCACATAACAGAATCACATCTGCCTTCTTGGATGTATGGCTGGGGGAGCCAGGTTGGTCAGGCAGGAATTCTTCCCTTGCCAGCTCTGCCCTATAAATGGGGCCTTGGCCACCGCTTATCCCCTGTACCCCATCCCACTTCCCCTGTCAAGCCCAGGCTCACACACTGGATGAACTGGGCCAGTTCCCAAGCTTGGGCCACACGATGTGCTAGGTAGATGTCCTTCTGTCGATTGTACTCGGCATGGAGCTGACCAGGATACATGAGATTATAGCAGATAAGACTCAGAGTCCCAGGGGTAGGTCTAAATCAATCTGGCAACTGTCACTTGTCATGGAGTTTGGTATAGAATGGGTGTACCTTTGGAGATCTGCTCCCATACCTCACCCCCAGGCAATAGAGCTAGGAGTACTATCTGTCCATCCCAACCCTAACCACTGCTGGCTTTACTTACATGGGTCACGTAGGCATTGAGCACTAGTCCACTTAGATGGAGCACCAGCAGCCCAACAGCCTTCCCACAGAACCAGTCACCATGATGGATCTGCAAGTAGGAGGAGGAAGGAACTTAGGACATCGCCACCCTCTTTCTGCCCATACCCTGCAGCCCTAGGCAGGATGCCTCCTCTACCTTGTGGGGAAGGGAAGAGGAAGAGGTCAGAGGTCAGGCTTACCATGTAGGGGTAGCCATTGAGGGAGTAGACATGCTGGCTGAGTTCCTGGATTGGGTGTTTGGAGAAGACACAGAGGCCACTGCCAATGACTCCGCTGAAAGCCAAGTCCTGCTTAATAATTACCAGAGAAGCAAGAAGAGACACCCAGCCCTCTTCACCTCCCCATCTTCCATCTCTAATCAGCTTCTGATCAGCTACCTTTTCTTTCTCTACTGCTGGGACCAACCCCAGAACAAGGGCAGAAACCTTTGTAGGAGGGTGATGGGGCAACAGTGATAATGAGGCTGACATGCCTGAAGAGATAGGATCTTGTGGGTTCACCCTTCCTTCTCCCACACCCGGAAGCAGAAGTTGGGGGAGGGGAAGGAAGCTGCAGCCAGGATAGGGAAGAGCTGGCAGAGCCGGAAGCCCCAGGTCTGAGAACAGGCTTTGGGCCAGGGGGCTCCTCACCTCCTGAAGTAGTGTGAAGCTGGGTAGGTGGGCGCCAGCTTCTGTCTCAGGTACTGGAAGTCCTGCTCACTCCACACCTGAAGGAAGGGGCAAGGATGCCTGCCTGGCCTTCCCCCAGCAGGAAAGTCCTCTCATGCGCCCCTAGCTGCCCTCCACCCCGCGTGGGTTCCGCACCTGTGTCGCACAATCTCACCTCCTCCAGGAGAGCCAAGTCGAAGCTCTTCAAGTTCAGAAAGTCTCCCAGGCGCTTCATGCGGTCTGCCCGGTGCTTGCTCAGGTAGGGAATGCCCCTAAGGGAGGGGAGGATGGGACCAGGGGAGGTGACTGCTGGCACCATTGGAGCCAGAAGTGGGCTTTGAAGGTTCAGGTTCCCCCGTGCACCCGAGATCGTGGCGCGGCTGTGATATAAGTTGTATGTGTGCGAATGGGAAAGTGGCCACCAGGCCGCACTTGGCGGACACACTCACCAGCAGTTGAGGTTGAAGACCTTCAGTCGCAAAGAGAAGTTGGGCTTCATGGCGGGGGCGCTCCAGGGGTGCGGGATGGCTCGGCCTCCCCAGTGACAGCGACGGAAAGGATGAGGGAGAGGGCGGGCCGGCGGCACCTCCTCCCCTGGCGACCTGTACAGGTGGTCGGCCCCGCCCCCGAGCTCCCCGGAAGGCCGCGCCCCCGGGCCCGAGCCGCTCGGACTACGCCCGACCCCGCGTTACCCCAGCAACCGGCCCTTGTTCGCCAATCCGGAAAGGCGATCCAGGGAGAAATCCGGGCGGGGGGCCGGCGAAGGGCGCGCGCAGAGACCATCAGGGTCCCGAGAGAGCTCCCAGGCGGGTGGCTTCCCCCTAATTGTCCCAGGAGCCGATGTCCGGCCGCGGCCGCCTTCGTGCCCCTCGCCGGCCGCTCGCCGGCTTCACCAGCAACAGGCGGAAAGTCGAGGAAGGGCCCAGCCGACGCCGCCCCGGCGCCCCGCCCCCTGCGAGCGGCGGGGGCGGAGCCGCGCGGTTGCTGTGGCGACGCGCAGTGTTTGTGCTCCCGGCGCGTACCCGAGGGCGGCCATGGCTAGTCTGCCGCCGTGCCGGCCCAGGCCTGCCCGCTGCGAGTCGCCGCCGCCGCCCGAGAAGCCGCTGCAGGTGAAGGTGGTGGGGCTCTTCAAAAGCTCCAGCCTTCAGATTGCAAAGAGCACAGCTGAGGTAACGGCAAAGAAGCCACAAAGGCAGGCGACTCTCCTCGCTTCCCAGTCCGGCGCCTCCTGCCTGCTGTGGGCGGGGGTCGGTGTTCTATCTCCCTGAGTGGGGGGCCTGGCGTGTCGTGGGTGGGGGGCTGGGGCTGGATGATCCGGAGAGTGGAGGATCCAGGACGGATGTTCGACTTCGAGAAGGGTGACCTTTAAAAGGAGATCTAAATGAAAGAAGCGTTCGGAACCTCTCTGCGGACAAAAGCTCCCGCCCGTATACACACACAAATGCGCGCGCGCACACGCATCCCACACAATTTATTCCACGTCAATTTTTTTTTTCAGAGACAAGGTCTTCCTATGTTTCCCAGGCTGGTCTTGAACTCCTAGGCTCAAGCCTTCCTCCCAGGACTCCCTAACTGCTAGGATTACAGGCATAAGCCACACTTGGCCTTCAATTTTTTTTTTTTTTTTAGAGATAGTCTCACTTTGTCATCTCGGTAGAGTGCCATGGCGTCACAGCTCACAGCAACCTCCAGCTCTTGGGCTTAGGTGATTATCTTGCCTCAGCCTCCCGAGTAGCTGGGACTACAGGCAACCACCACAACGCCCGCTAGTTTTTGTTGCAGTTTGGCCGGGGCCGTATTCGAAACCACCATCCTCGGTATATGGGGTCTGGGGCCCTACCCACTGAGCCACAGGCGACGGCCCTGGCCTTCAATTTTTAGTTGAATTACAGATTTTAAATTTAAGGAAAAAGGCTCGGCGCCTGTGTCTCAACAGGCTAAGGTGCCAGCCACGTACACCTGATCTGGCGGGTTCAAATCCAGCCTGGACCCGCCAAACAACAATGACAGGTGCAACCAAAAAATGGCCGGGCGTTGTGGCGGGCGCCTGTAGTCCCAGCTACCTGGGAGGCGAGGGCAAGAGACTCTCTTGAGCCCAGGAATTGGAGGTTGCTGTGAGCTGTGATGCCACAGCACTCTATCCAGGGTGACAGCTTGAGGCTCTGTCTCAAAATAAATAAATAAATAAATAAATAAATTTATGGAAAAAATGATTATGGAAAAGTGCTGCTGTATAACTAGCTAATTTTTGTGAACTTCCTCCCCAAGCGAATTTTGAATAGTGTTCATTCAGAAAGGTTGTTTTCTTTAAATTTTATATAGCAGTCTTGGAGGCTTTCCAGATTTCTTCATAAGTGGCCCACAAGTGCTTTGGAGAATCATTTCTTTGTAAACACTCAGAAGATACAAAAACCCTTGAAGAAGCTGGAGGAATTTAGCCAGATCAGTCATACTGCAGCACACTTAACAACCTGAATGCAGGAGAAATATAAAAATGTTGGAATGTCTTGAGGTTTGCTCTAAAAATTCTGTCTATGCTAAGCCTCTCTCCAAAACCTCACTACACCCCAGACCATACCTTATTCATGTTTGTATCGCCCAAAGTATCCAGCTGGGTACTTGATAACCAAATGTTCCCAGATAAAAGACTTCTTAAGAAATCCCTGCTTTGTTGCCTGCTCCAGAGCATACTGAGTTAAACAAAAGTTTTTAATTATGTCAAATCAGGAAAATAACTAATTTGCAAAATAGGTAAAGTTTACATCAAGATGAAGAAGACAAGTGATCAGAAGTCTGTGAAGATAATGTATGGATCATCAAAAGAACTAGAAATTATAGACTGTGTTGCATGGGCAGATGGGATCAGCAACATTTTATGGCCTAAGTTAATGGCCATAAACTTAATTACAAAGTTAATGTATTTAATGAGTTTCAAGGAGTACTTTTCTTGTTTGTCTTAGCTTCTTTTTCTGAAGGCACATGTTTTCTGTGCTTACTGCACACTGTAGAGAAAGTGTTGGCAATTTTTTTCTGGAAAGTCAAAGTAGTAAATGTATTAGGTCTTCTGAGCCATATGATTTCTCATTCACAACTATTCATCTTTGTGCTTGGTTTGGACAAGAAGACACAGACATGTAAATGATGGCAGTGTCCTAATAAAACTTTATTATGGCCATTGAATTTGACTTGCATATAATTTTGACATGACATGAAATATGATTCTTTTGATTTTTTTCGACCTTTTACAAATCTAAAAATTATTTCTTTTAGGCTTTAAAAAACAGGCAGTAGCCTATATTTGGCCCTCTGGCCATAGTTCAACCCCTGGTAAACTTTAATATAATAAATAAACAATATCTTTATTATATTAATATTTTTTTCTTTCCTTTTTTTTTTTTTTTTGCAGTTTTTGGCTGGGGTTGGGTTTGAACCTACCACCTCTGATATATGGGGCCAGTGCCCTACTCCTTGAGCCACAGGCACCGCCATGTTTTTTTCTTTCTTAAGCTTTTGCCTACTTTAACTCTACTCAAATACGAAAATTTAATTAGTTCTGTCATAATAAAATATATTTGAATATATTCCCAAGATAATAATTTGTGAGCAACCTAAGATGCCTGATTACCTGGCCAAGATTTAGATATGTGTTAAATGCTCCCAACACAAATGATAAATGTTTGAGATTATGGATATGCTATTAAAAATTACCCTGATCTAAGCACTATGTATTGAGACATCACTATGAACCCTATAAATGTGTATAATTATTCTGTCAATTAACAAATAGAATTTTAAAAATTAAGAAATAAAAAGTGAAAAAAATAAAAAATGGCTTAGATTTAAAAGAGTAAGAATAAGTATTATATATGATTTAATTTGGACATAGTTCATTCTAGAACAAATACTCAATTATGGAAAAAGTATGACATGTTTAATTTGGAAACTATTGGGCTTACTGGTTATTGTAGATGGTTCCTCAGAAATAGCAGTCAACCTGCAGAATTGCCTCAAACTGGACATAAATACCGGAACTGAGAAACAGGGCATGTCATCTGTGGGTTGTGAACAATAGCTTAAGAAGGAAATGGCCTGATTCCTGTTGCTCTCTTCTTGTTTCCAAAGTAGGGTGCACTGAGTCCTGGTTTTCTCTTACCTTGACATGCTCACCCCCAATGAAGTGAGCCTGGCTACTACCCTCTTTTAAAGAGAATAAAATCACTGCCCCTACCGGAGATGGTGCCTGCAGCAGCTGGTGTCCCATTTCCCTATTGGCCCATCTACTTCTCAGACATACTCAGAAAAGTGAGGCCTAATTACTATTGCCTCAACTGCCTTCTCTTATTTAGAGGGGGGCAAAGTACAGCTAATATCTCAAGGACCAAAACATGTTTTTTTTGACAAGGGTTGCTAACCAGTAAGAATTTGTTCTGATTCCTACAGACAAAACAATATATCAAACTACAACACACTACCTAACCTAAACTTATTTGGTATTTATTTCTCTTTTTCTTAAGGGGTATAACCACAACAATATCCATATATCAGTGAATTAATGCAATAACATTTATTTTAGGCATAAGTAAAGTACTTGTAGATCCACTAAGGTTTAGCAAGAATATAACTTAGTCCTAAAAGAACATAGCCGATCACAAAATGACTGGCATAAAATGATTTATTTCTTTATTCAGTTGCTATGTGTGGATGGACTACTCTGTGGCAGATATTATGGCGGATGGGACTACAGGAAGACTAAGACATAGTTCTTAGTCTTAATGAGCTTATGCTCTAGAATTGAGAGACAGATAAGCCAGAGCCCCAGTGTGGATTGGGGAGTGAGTGAGAGGTGAGTGCAGTTGCCTCTGGGCATGTGTGTAGTATTAAACTTCTGAAGTCCCCACAAAAAATGGGAGAAATGATTTCAACTTTAAAAGAACACTTACCCTGAAATTATTATTCTATTTTGAAACCTAGAGTCTGAAGACTGTTTATCCATCCAAATTTGAAGATCCTATAGTAGTTCCTCTTCAAGAATTTGCATGGGATCAATATCTACTGGAGAAAAAAAGGGTAAAGGATATTTGGGGTATGGGAGATATTGTCAATAAGCAAAATTGTGCCTAAATTACCTTATCTATGCATTATTGGAAAAACAAAAAGAATGACTTTACTGCAACTAGCTTTTATTTCTCTAAATTATATACTTTTCCAAAATTATGTGAATCATTTGCCAAGCTGGGTTTTTGAAAAAGTAAAACCATTGTAGGATTATCCTTGAAAAGCATATGATAAAGGTAAGTTTTAAACTCTCAGTGGTCCTATTTACCCCTGCTGATGGTTATCCCATCTCCCTTGCCATCTCTTATACTTCCTATGACACCTGGACCCGCTTCTTGGTCCTTACTTTGGAAAGTGTTGGTGGTTGTATATCACAGAGATATCAGGGGGGTTGTGTGGGCTATTGCCTAGGGGAGCTCTGATACAGGCACCAGGTTTCACAGAGCAAACTTGTCTAGGGTGAAGCTTCCTTCTCTGCATTCTCCCCTCTAACAGTACCCTCAGGGAAGATTGTGCCTTAGGGCTGGCAGAACTCATGGGGGCGATAATAGACAGGTTGCCTCTTGGAAGCTGACACTGGGCAAGTGATAAGGATGCTAAGGTGGCATCTTGGCTTAGTAGTACCTGGTGTTGGGGAGGGTTGAATGGGGTATGCTTCTTGCTGGTCATCTCTGGCCCAGTCCTATGGGGAGTCCAGTCCTGGTTTCCCCACCCACCCCATCTCCCTAGTGGCTGATGAAATCTCCTTTCCCCTAACCAGAGCAGTTTCAATTGCCTATGCTTGCTTGCATGAGGATGTTCTGTGACCTTGTGAGTAAGTATCATATAGATAATGTTACTTTATGAGGCTACTTCATTCTCTGCTCAGACAAGGGTGTAAGACTGAGTCAAAACTACCATTTGCTAAAGCTCATACTTTCATAGCCTTAAAATGTTGTCATTGCAATTTAAGTAGAACCATAGCAAATACATATGTGGTACTTGTTACATGCCAGACCCTATTCCAATCACACACACACACATACATATATAAATTCTAATCCTTACAACTAGGGTGACCAGTGGTCCTGTTATGCCTGGAATTGAGGGATTTCCTGGGATGTGGGAATTTCAGTGCTGAAACTGGGATAGTCTTGGGCAAACCAGAACCATTGGTCACCCATCATAAAACAATGTTTCCTTCTTAATTTTTATCATCAGACTTAATACTGCCTACCAGTGGCATGCTCTCCACCTACAGGAAAACTATGATTTCATGGTTGGTGGGTAGTGCCTGCGCCTTTTATATACTCCCATTGGACTCCTGAACATTGGCGTGAGTTCCTTCCCCACCTCCCTCCCTCTCCAGGCTGGGTCACCCTAGGGGTTTTGTGCTCTCTTCCTCCTGCCTTTCCCACGGGTCCCTGAAGGAGGCTTTCTAGATCATCATTGCTGCGTCTTTCCACTGCTACTTTATTATTTATCCTTCCTTTCTTCCTCTCTTACCCTCATTCTCTGGATATTTGTCACCTTGGCCTTTTCTTCCTCCTCATGGCTTTTTCTTTTTTTGGATCCTTTTTCAATGTGAGCCATGTGTCTTGTGTTATACACAGTGCTGCTTAGCACAGAAGGTCCAGCTGGCCTTATGCTTCAGCAGACTGTAGTGCTAGAGGATGGCTGCAGGGCCTCTGGGAAGGCCTTTGTCTCCCCCCCTAAGAAGGCAGCATCTGACATCATGCATCTCAGTGCTGAATCCCTAGAAAACCCTCAGGTGCAGCCTGTTAACTCTGGGCAGACAAGGTGGTCTTCTTATATATAAAAGAGTTAGAGACAAGGTATTTACCTCTTTAACCTCTGAATAAAACGTACTTTCTACCACATTTCTCTTACCAGGCCAACTAAAATATCTACAATTAAAGTTTTCCCTCCTCCCCCCTTTTTAAAGTTTTGGGTCCTTGACCTGTAAGCTCTATCAGAGATTAATAGTTCTGAATGAACAAGTTTATTCTCCATGTGGAAGCAGGTTTTGAAAAGAGCCTGGGCAGCAAGCAATGGGATATTAAATCTCCTAAGAGAGAGAAGGGAACAAGTTGGCAAGTTGTAGGCAAACTGTGCCCAAACCAGTTTTTCTCCAAGTGCCATCTCCAGACCAGCAGCAGCAGCAGCAGCAGCATCTCCTGGGATGTTATTAGAAATGCAAATTCCAGGGTGGCGCCTGTGGCTCAGCCAGTGGGGCGCCGGCCCCATATAGTGAGGGTGGCAGGTTCAAACCC
>CAUYRH010134062.1:0-22433 GCA_963574655.1 Perodicticus potto
GGGTGGGGCCTCAGGAAGGCCCTGGAGGGAGGGGCCTGCTGATGTGTGGGGCCTGGGGTTGCTGAGTTCAGGTGTTGAAATTTAACAGCCAATGTGAAGGATCCGGGGTCTATAAGAGGTGGTGGCTCTGCCCTTGGGAAAAGGTTGAGGCTTGCACGGAGTTCCTGCTCCTGTCCTTCTGCCTTTGTCCTGTGAGGGGCAGCAGCAGGTGCCATCTTGGAAGCAGAGACCAGGCCTCAGCGGACACCAGACCTGCAGGTGCCTTGATCTGGAACCCCTCAGTCTCTGGAATGCCAACAAATAAATTTCTGTCTTTAGCTTATTCGGTCTCAGAAACTTCATTACAGGAGCACAAAGGGTGTGTGTAGGTGTGTGGAGCGTGCAGTTGTGTGCAAGTGTATGGGGCGTGTGGAGGTGAATATGGGGGTGTGCAGGTGTATATGGGGTGTTCGGAGGTGCGTAGGTGTGTGTGCAAGTGTATATGAGAAGTGTGCATGTATACATGGAGTGTGCAGGTATATATGGGGTATGAGCAGGTGTGTATAGGGTGTGCAGGTGTATATGGGGTATGAGCAGGTATTTGTGGGGTGTGCAGGTATATATGGGGTATGAGCAGGTGTGTATAGGGTGTGCAGGTGTATATGGAGTGTGAGCGGGTGTATATGGGGCATGAGCAGGGGTATCTGGGATGTGCAGGCATATACAGGGTGTGAGCAGGTGTATACAGTGTATGTGCAAGTGTATACAGGGTGTGAGCAGGTGTATATGGGGTGTGTAGGTGTATACGGTGTATGTGGGGTGAGCAGGTGAGTGTTCAAGTGTATGATTGCATGTGTATCTGGGGTGTGCCAGTATATATGGGGTGTGTGCAGGGGTATTTGCTTCAATCTGTAGACAGAAAAGGGGAAAAGCCTTGGGGACACACGAACTACCAATTGTCCTGAGTTGGTCAAGGGACTTGGGAAGGGTCTATCTGGGACTGGGACTGCTCAGTGCAGACCTGGGAGGAGGCTACATTGGCCGAGGAGAGGGAGTATTTCTCCTAGAACACCCCCTTGCCCTGATGCTCAGCAACATCCAAGCCTCTGCCCCAGGACACAGGCTGGGAGTAGGACCAGACCAGTGCTGGCCTCCCTGTGGCTCCCTGCCACCTGCCTGGCAACTTTGCGACCAGCTGAGCCCCCCCCCCCCCCGTTTGTGGCCTGGTAGATGTCCTGAAGTCACCTGGCGCTACAGGCTCCAGCAGCAGAGCCAGCAGGGCGGGCCCTGGCCACAGTGACTTCCTTGGCGGTATGTGCGTGGTAGACAAACACTCCTGCTAACAGGCTAATCCCTGTCCCTGCGTCCCCGCCACCAAAGGCCCCCAATGGACACAGACAGGGAGACCCATCAGGGACATGTGGCCCTGGCCACAGTCCTCCATAGGCAACTGGACTCTCAAATGGGAACCACATATTGCTTGTGCTAAAGATTTGAACCACAAAAGGGAAGGCCTGGGGAAGTAAGGAGGATGCTGTTAACCTCTGGCCACAGGAGAAGCCCTCACCCTGCTCATCACACAGTGTCTGTTAGGCCAGGGTGGCTAGGGAGTCGGGGCTGGGCCAGAGTTGCCACATCTTGCCTGAAGCCTGAGGGGCTCAGTCCTGGAGACCATGCCATGGTGGGGCCAAATGAAGGGGAAAGTTGGGATAACTCATCCACTGAGCTGGTGGAGCTGGGGGTCAGGGAGGGCCACAAGCTGATGATGGTTTGTTATTAAAACTTATTATGGTAAGTTTTCTACTTGAATAGGGACCATGTGAGATGGAGGTGATCAGCATATGTACTTGAGCTCCTGCACCCAATACTAAGCCAGCACCTGAGCAGACCACTGTGGGGGCAGTTCAGCCCTCCCATGCATGTTCCTCCCCCACCAGGCCTTTGTGAGGTGTCCTGAGTTCTGTGGCTGGGTCCTGTTACTGCCTCAGAGACCAGTAAGCCCTGCCACTTCTCAATAGACTTGTGTTCAGAGCAAGAAGGTGTTCACCCTAGCTGTGAGGCAGGGTGAGTGTGGGCGGGGACTGATGGGATCCCTCCCATACCTTCCTTCTGGCCATGGAAGAAGATATGTAACCTCCGGGCTCCTTGAAGAAGTCACCCACCAGAGACAGCCCACTAACTGCTGGTGACTGGAGTGTGAGGACTTCTCTCTGAGGGCTCAGAGAAGGACAGCCCCACCACAGGGAAGGCAGGGACCAGAGGGTTCCCGAGGCTGGGGTGGCCTCAGGAGGATCCTTGTGAAGAGAATGAGAATGAGCAGGCACAGACAAGGATGGGGGACCTGAGGGTATACAGAGCCACAGAGACACGGACGGGGACATAGACCAGGAGGAGGGGGTTGGGACAAAGTTATAGCAGACAGGGATGGGGGGAAACCTGAGGGGGATATAGGGATAAGGGAAACCCAAGAGGGACAGACTTACAGGGACATGGATGGGGATGGGGGAGACGTAGGGGTGCATGGAGCTAGAGGGACATGGACAGGGAGACCTAGGAGGGGAGTCACAGGGACAGAGCTGGGTAGACCCACAGAGGACATGAAATGACAGGGACACAGACGGGTAGAACCAGGAGGGACTTGGAGTCAGAAGAACATGGGGACAGGGGAGACCCAGGGAGGACATGGAGTCACAGGGACACAGGGTCAGGGAAGAGCAAGGGGGCACACAATTACAGGGACACTGATAGGGACAGACACAGGGCATACAGAGTTACCGGGACATGGACAGGGGTTGGGGGACACCCAGATGGGATGTGGAGCCACAGGGACACAGTGATGGGGGAAGACTTGGGGGGTCATGGAGCTAGATGGACACAGACAGGGAGACCCATCAGGGACATGTGGCCCTGGCCACAGTCCTCCACAGTGACCTCCTTGGTGGTACATGTTCGTGGTAACCAGGCACTCCTGCTGACTGGCTCATCCCTGTCCCCGTGTCCCTGCCACCAAAGGCAGTCTCAGCAACTGGACTTCCAAATGGGAACCACATATTTCCTGAGCTGAAGATCTGAGCCACAGAGAGGGAGGGCCTGGGGCAGAAGGGAGGGTACTGTCAACCTCTGGCCACAGGAGAAGCCCTCGCCCAGCTCATCCCGCAGTGTCTGTGTGTTAGGAAACCCACCAGGGCGGCTAGGGGCTCGGAGCTGGGCCAGAAGTGCCACATGAAGCCTGAGGGGCTAGGGGCGGGAAACCATGCCATGGTGAGGTGAGCATGAAGAGGAAAGTTGGGGTCAACTCATCCACAGAACTGATGGAGCTGAGGGTCAGGGAGGGCCACAAGCTGATGGTGGTTTTTTGTTAAAACTTTTTGTGGGTTTGGCCCCTGTGTCCCAAGCGGCTAAGGCACCAGCCACATACACCTGAGCTCCCGGGTTCGAATCCAGCCTGGGCCCGCCAAACAATAATGACGGCTACAACCAAAAAATAGTTGGGCGTTGTGGCGGGCGCCGTAGTCCCAGCTACTTGGGAGGCGGAGACAGGAGGATTGCTTGAGCCCAGGAGTTGGAGATTGCTGTGATGTACAGCACTCTATCCAGGGTGACAGCTTGAGGCTCTGTCTCAAAAAAATTAAAAAAACTTCTTGTGGTAAGTTTTCTACTTGAAACTAGGGACCATGTGAGATGGAGGTGATTGGGTTCTGCGCTTGAGCCCCTGCACCCAGAGCTAAGCCAGCACCTGAGCAGCACACTGTGGGGGCTGAAGCAGGTCAGCACGCCCTCTGCCCGAAGCCCTGCCCTCCCCTGCATGCCCCTCCCCCACCAGGCCTTTGTGAGGTGTCCTGAGTTCTGTGGCTGAGTTCTGTTAACTGCCGCGGAGACTAGCAGGCCCGGCCGCTTCTCAACAGACTCGGAGCGAGAAGGTGTTTTGTAGTTGCTGGTTGTCTAGGCCTAATCTAGAGGTGAGAGGCAGGGCAGGTGTGGGTGGGGACTGGCAGGAAGCCTCTCACACCTTTCTTTTGGCCACAGAAGAGGGTATGTAACCTCTGGGCTCCTTGAAGAAGTCACCCACCAGAAACAACCCACAGACAGCCAGTGACTGGAGTGTGAGGACTTCTCTTTGAGGGCTCAGAGAAGGGCGTCCTCACCATGGGGACTGTAGGGACCAGAGGGTTCCTGAGGCTGGAATGGTCCCAGGAGGGTCCTTGTAAAAAGAATGAGAATGAGCAGGCACAGACAGGGATGGGGGACCCAAGGGTACACAGAGCCACAGGGACACGGACAGGAACATGGCAAACGCAGGGGGGAACAAAGTTGCTATAACTCAGATGGGGATGGGGGCACACCTACATGGCGACACAGGGACGGGGAAAACCCAAGGGGTACAGAGTTACAGGGACACGGATGGCCAAGGGGGGAGACCTAGGGGTACGTGCAGCTAGAGGGACACAGACAAGGAGACCTAGGAAGGATGTGGAGTCACAGGGACAGAGGGGTGGATAGCCCCAGGGAGGACATGGAGACACAGGGATACAGAGATTGGTAGACTGAGGGAGGACATGGAATCACAGGGACGGGGCAGAGTGGGAGCACACAGAATTACAGGGACACCAGTGTGGGCAGACCCAGGGCACACAGAGTTCCGGGGACATGGACAGGGATGGGGGGAGACCCAGGTGGGGCGTAGACCCACAGGGACATGGACAGGGATGGGGGAGACCCAGGAGTTACACAGAGACAGAGCGATCCAGCAGGGACATAGACCCACAGTGACACAGGTCAAGGGGGTCTGGTAGGCAAACAGACCTAAAAGTACACTCTCAGTGGGGACGCCCAGGCTGTGGGCTGGATGTCTGTGCAGGGACCTTCTGGGACGGGTTTTGCACACCGCTTGCAGAGGGGGTGTCGTGGGGTGAGAGGGGCTCTTAAGTCTGCAGATGCGGTGGTGGGAGGCCCTGGAGACCCACTGTACAGGAAGGGACCCTGAGTCCCCAGGGCCTCCTGCCTCTGTTGTATCTCATCAGCCGGCCATGCAGCGACAAATGCTACTGACTCACTCCCTGACCAGGGTTTAGAAGTCTCCAGTATCTTGAATCACAGATATTTCTTTCCCTGGGATTGAATTCTGAAAGGATTCTTAAAATATTTACGGATGAATAGATGACGGGGCCCCGATGTAGATCTGAAGGGGGTGGGAGGGCAGATTTCCCACAGAGGCAGAGGCCTGGGTGAGTGGGCAGGCAGGAGGTGTGGGGAGGTGGGCAGGGCAGAACATGGAGATCACAAGGCCTGGTGGACTCTGGTGTGTGGGGTGCGTGTGGGGAGGGTGCGTGCCTGTGCCCCTCTACTGGGTTCTGCTTTAATTGTGCTTTAATTGCCCCAGAAAGACAACGGTATCTCCCTTGGAGAAGAGAGGAGGGAACGAATTTGTTGAACAGTCAGATGTTTGGTCCTGGGTCCTTTGAACAGTTCTGACTCCCAAGAGATATGAATTTGAACTGGAAAGTTTTTCATGTTGCACATATTACAAACCAGGTGGAAAGGGCTTTTGACTTTTATTAGCAGAAATGTCTGAGAGAGGATTAGACCCCTCAAGTGGGTGGAGGTTGAGTGGGTTGCTGTGAGTGGATCTCCGGCTGTGCGGCCAGCTCACCTGCCCTCCCTGTCTCCCCAGATTTCTCTTTATTTAGTGTTTGACGAATTTGTTTGGATCTGATAGCCTAATTGGACATCCTATGAAGACTCACAGTCCGGATACCATCCGTTTCCTAGCGGGCAGGTGGAAGGATGGGTCCAGACCCCTCTCTTGGGCAGAGTGCATGCTATTTGCTCTTGTACCTGCAGACAGCCACACACACTCGCAACTGTGTCACCAACAATTACCTAGATTTGGTTTTAGTTTGGATTTAATTTTGATATAATTTTAGGTTAATTTGCACACTGAGTTTTATAATTTTTTTTTTGTTTTCTATTTTTTATTTTTTGAGACAGAGCCTCAAGCTCTCACCCTGTATAGAGTGCTGTGGCATCACAGCTCACAGCAACCTCTAATTCCTGGGCTCAAGCGAGTCTCCTGCCTCTGGGTCCCAAGTAGCTGGGACTACAGGCACCCGCCACAACGCCCGGTCATTTTTTGGTTGCAGCCACCATTGTTGTTTGGCGGGCCCGGGCTGGATTCAAACCCACCAGCTTAGGTGTATGTGGCTGGCACCTTAGCCCGTTGAGCCACAGGCGCCGAGCCATTTGTTTTTTTTTTTAGAGACAGAGTCTCACTTTGTCCCTCTTGGTAGAGTGCCATGGCGTCACAGCTCACAGCAACCTCCGACTCTTGGGTTTAGGCAATTCCCTTGCCTCAGTCTCCCAAGTAGGTGGGACTACAGGCGTCTGCCACAACACTCAGCTATTTTTTGTTACAGTTTGGCTGGGGCCAGGCTTGAACCTGCCACCCTTGGTATATGGGGCCGGCACCCTACTCACTGAGCCACAGGCACCGCCCTGAGTTTTATGCATATGGGGCCGGGGCCCTACTCCTTTGAGCCACAGGTGACGCCCCTGAGTTTTATAATTTTATCAGAGTTCACAGAGCATAATTTTTCAGATTTGATAGAGTAAATCCTTAAATTGTTTTCAAAGAGATTAATTATTGGTATATTTTGAATATTCACACATCTCAAAAGTCTTCATTGTTCTTTCAAACTTTATCATTCGGTTAGGTTTGTTGTTCCTTTCTGGCCCTTGGTACTTGTTTTAGACCTAAAGTCTTGAGTCTTCTTGCCATGCAGGGAAATTTTCTTTACAGTTTTCTTTTTCTTGTCCCACATCCTCCCTGTTTTCCTCTCTTGGAAATCAAAACAGATGAATATTGTGCCTCCAGGTCACTTAGCTTTTCTGTCATAATCCCACTCCTCTTCATCTCCGTTCTGAAGTCTGTGATAAACCCCAGATTGGACTTCACAGATTACTAATTCGATTTTTTCTGTTAATTGGCACTTTCTCTTGGACTTGGTTTTCAATTGGGGTTTGTGGTTCTCAATACTTCAGATTGCCTTTCTATGTTCCACGTCATCCTGTGGCATCTCAGTCTATATCATAACTGTAATACTCAAGTGTCCCAGGACATGACGTCGAACCTGAATAAGTCCCAGGGCCTGTGGCCCTGTGTCTACCTGGAGTCTCGTCCAGAGAACCAGGGAGGAATTTTCACAGGCCATGCCCAACAGTTGAAGAAAAGAATTCTGGATATTTCTCAGCATCTCTGTCCATTCCTGAAGTTACTTCACTCATTATGTCAACTTCATCTTCTGTAGTTTTCTATTTTTTCTTTTTTTAAGACAGAGTCTCAAGCTGTCACCCTGGGTAGAGTGCTGTGGTGTCACAGCTCACAGCAACCTCCAACTCCTGGGCTCAAGCGATTCTCTTGCCTCAGTCCCAAGTAGCTGGGACTACAGGCACTCGCCACAACGCCCAGCTCTTTTTCTTGTTCTTGTTGCAGCAGTTGTCACCATTTTTAGCTGGCCCAGGCCGGGTTTGAACCCACCAGCCTCGGTGTATGTGGCCGGCGCCCTACCCACTGAGCTATGGGTGCTGCCTTCTGTAGTGTTCTAAAGGGACAGCAAAAGACTTTGCACAAGGCATAACCTGACACAATTTCCTACAACTTCAGTGTTCTCAAGTTTTCAGCTGGAAAACATCTTCCATTCCCCTCCCTATAACTCCTTTCCTCACCCACCGAGAGCCTCCCACCCCCCAGCCAGAAGTGGCTATGGAGGTTTCCTTTAAGCCACTGTCCACCTGCCACTTGACATTGTCTGGGTGATAGGGAATCCTGTGGACCTGTGGCCCCTCCTCCTGTTCTTATGGGAAACCAGCGGAAAGGTTTTCAGGAGGATTTCTGGTGGGTGGCCACATCATGCCATGGGGTTGCTTCGTCTTTTTTCCTTCCTGGTCTCTGTCTTTCTAGGGTGAGCCCATTGCACTGTGTGGCCTTTCTCTGATGAGTCACTGCACTTTGTGAATGACCCCCCTAGTCGCTGCTGCTTGTGGTTGTCGGGGGCTCCCCAGACCTGTGAAACCCTGTGGGTCCACTGCAGGGCAGCAGTTGTGGGTAGCTGAACTCCCACCTCCTTGGAGAGCTGATTTCCATGGCTGTGGTCTAGGTGATTGTGCAGAACCCTCTGCCTAAAACCCCAACCCCCCCGGCCCTGCTGAAGCAGCCTGGACAAGGTCGCAGCACTGGTCTCTGCCTTGGGCCTGGGTAGTGGATCTGTCCCAGGGACTCCCTGACAAGGGTGATGGGTGCTGTGGCCTATCCCCTGCTGTCCATCCAGGGCTGAGAAGGGCACCCTCCTCCCATTTCTTTGTCTTGCAGATGGACTGCTGTGCTAGGGGCCTTAGACGAGTTGTCCCAGGAAACCTGGGCCCGGGCCCGGCCGTGGCCTCACCCCCAGCCCAGGCCATGGCCCCATCACCGGCCCCATCACCAGCTATGGCCCCAGCCCCAGTGTGGGCCCCATCCTCGGCCGTGGCCACAGCTCCAGTGCGGGCCCCATCAAGGCCCTCAGCACAGATGTCAGCCGCACTGCGGGCCCGGGCTACAGCAAAGCTACGCTTTTTGCGCCCCATCCCCAGAGTCAACGGCTGGTCCCGGCCCCTGCACGTCTACCAGTTTGCGTCCTGGGCTGATTTTCTTATCCTGGCAGTGACAACTTTTGGAATATTTATTCCCTTTCTTCACGTAGATTGGCAGCTTTCAGCTTATGTTGTATCCTTTTCACTGGGCATGGCCCCACAGGCCCTCCTGCCTCCTCCAGTGCAGCTGCCCTGGGGCCCCTGGCTGCGCTGCCCCTAGTCCCGCCCTGGGTGGACTGTCCCTCTCTGGTGTCAGGTGGCCCTGCCAGCCCCTGGTGCTCTTGCCATCAGTGCGCTGGGTCCTAGTGAGAAGGGTCGGCACTGACTACATGGAGCTCATCCGGCCCCTGCGTTGGTGAAGGGAGAGTGCGATGGACATGAGGTGACAGAAGGGGTGAGGGGGTGGAGGGCAAGGGCTCCTGAGCAGCAGGAAGAGGCTGCAGGCTGGGACCACTTCCGCTCTTTCCACAATGCACTGAGAAACGACTAAGAAAGGGCTTTTTACAAAATGCTGAAGGCTTTACCACATACAGCTGACGTGTTCACCCACCCGAGCCTCTGCCTGTGTGTGGAATCCATTCCCAGACACAGGAGGGCTGTCAGTCAGCTCTCACATGGCCAGCTCATGGCAATGTGGAGATTTCATGTTTGAATTCTTCCTGGGGCCTTTGCTCGTGGATAAGTCACAACCGGGCAGTTAGGACACCAGGCCCAGAAGATGGTGGGGAGGCCCTGCATCCGCTCTGGTCTTCCAGGCTAGTCTGGTCAGGGGGGTGTGTGCCACACACAGGTGACCATGACAGTTGATGGGAAACCTGGGCCCCTGAGGGTCACTGCCACATCACTGATCTGCTGAGAACTAGCCTGTGTTTGATGCTCACGGGAACTGGAATCATGTTTCTAAAAGTAGGATGTTTTACTCCTCATTAGGGCCTTCCTCTCCACGAGGAAGCAGTTTACAGCTGTGCTTCATGGTCCTGTGCAGAGGCTCACAGTTTACAGCTGTCCCTGGTGGTCCTGGGCAGGGGCTCACAGTTTAGAACTGTGCCTCGTGGTCCCGGCAGAGACTCCTCACTGCAGGGCTCTGGTGAGTGGAGACCCAGGTGGGTGTCAATGGCCGGGCACAGACAGGGAGGTGACACAAGCGAGACCTTTGCCCTCAGCTCGGTGGGATGCACACCATCCCTTGGTGCCTCAGCAACCTACAAGGTAGATGTTCTTCTAGCCTTAAACTTGTGACTGTGGTATCTTTCAGCTTTCAAAAAAAGTACAGTGTATGGCTCGGCACCTGTGGCTCAACGGGCTAAGGCACCAGCCGCGTACACCTGAGCTGGCGGGTTCGAATCCAGCCTGAGCCCGCCAAACAACAATGAAGGCTGCAACCAAAAAATGGCCGGGCGTTGTGGCGGGCGCCTGTAGTCCCAGCTACTTGGGAGGTGGAGGCAAGAGACTCACTTGAGTCCAGAAATTGGAGGTTGCTATGAGCTGTGATGCCACGGCACTCTACCCAGGCAATAGCTTGAGGCTCTGTCTCAAAAAAGAAAGTACAGTACAGTGTAATGAAATGAACCCCAAGTACTAGTCACCGCACTTCAACAATTAAGATTGCTGATCTTGTTTTATCTCACCCACATGTATACTGGAGTTAACTCTAAGAATCTCAGACATTGTGAGATTTCACCTGGAAATGCCCCAGTTTGTGTCCGACAAGGGATATTATTTTTATAGCCACTATACTATTTTATTTCACTGAAAAATTACATGATAACTTCTTCTTCTTCTTCTTCTTCTTTTTTTGCAGTTTTTAGATGGGGCTAGGTCTGAACCGCCACCTCCAGCATATGGGACCGGCACCCTACTCCTTTGAGCCACAGGCCCCGCCCATGACAACATCTTAATATAAAATATTCTTTGATATCCATATTGCCATTTCCCCAATTTTCTAAAGAAGACTTTCCACAGATGCTCAGATCACATTGGGATCCATATGGGACTCCCATTCTCCTCTTTGCTCCCAAGCCTTTGATTGGTTAGAGAAACCAGGACATTTGACAAGTGAATGTTTGCACTCTAGATTTGGCTATTATTTTCCTCACAGTTCCTTTATGGGAAGGTTTTTGATAATGAATCCAGTTTCTGCCAGCCCAGGCAGAGCTGTCCATTGTGACTCCTGCCTCACTGTGGGTGCAGTTTTCTGGGCCTCCATCTCAGATTTCTTCAGCAATTCCCAAGGTGACAAACCCAGAATCCAGTCAGAAGGTTAGGCTTTGCATGCTGTGGAGCCTCTGGGTCTTTCCAGTCCAGCGAGGCCCCCACCTGCCTCCCCCATGCCTTGCTGTACAGCCTGCAATTCTATCTGAGGCTGGGCAGAGGCTCGGGAACTCGGTGCAGCCCCTCTGCCCAGCGCGTTGGCACGTCTCAGGCTGTCAGGAGGCCAGGCCTGCAGGGGATATGGTATTCACAGGGGGCATCTGCTGGCAGACTTTGGGACCTATGCGGGAATGTGCCCCCATTGCAGTCCTTGTCTGAATCAGTGCCGCGGGCTTGTGCAGTGATGTCGGATTTAGAGGCTGCCCTGGCTGCTTGCATAGCACCACACGTGCTGGCTCCCAGTTCTGGGGCCAAAAGTCTGGAGTGGAGGTGCTGGGGGGAATCTGACTGGCCTCTCTTGTGGCACAGGCAGGAGCCCCCCAGGCCTCACCTCCATGTGGGAACTCTAAAGGACATGAGTTGGTCGGACAGGGCCCAACCCAAAGACCCTCCCTGAGCCCTATTCCACGTGAAGCCACATTCATGAGTGGGGGCTATAACACCAGCACTTGGCTTTTTAGTCCATTGCTTCTATCTTGTTTTGGCCCCTTGGGGCTTCTCCATCTGGCCTGGACAGACCCGGGCACACTTGGAGCTGCCCCTCCTGCTGAATCACCAGGGGTGCCATCGTCATTGAGCATCCACTTCAGGGACCATGCAAGGCTGGGAAGTGACTGCCAGGCCCAGTGGCCGTGGCCCTGGTCCCTGAGGGAAGTCAGGGCACAGGATCAGGGGCAAAGGCAGGAGAAGCCCATGAGGCTTGGGAGCTCAAGTGCCACTCAGCCACCTGGTGCTGGCCCTTTCCTCGGCAGACTGGACACCCGCACCTATGTTTTCTCTCGCAAGGGCTGCAGGCTGGACTCTGATAACAGGGCCAGTCTTAGGGAAGGGGTTGGAATCTAATGTAAATTCATTTAATCCAGAGAAAGCTCTTCCCTGGGGATTCTGTGTTGTGGCCTGAGGCAGCGTGAACTTGGCAGCTGGTTAGAGAGTTTGCGGTGAGCGTCCAGAGAAACCCCGCGTTCAGTGCCATGAACAGTGTTGAACCCCCGAGTTCAGTCACAGACTCTGCCCTACAGGTCAGTGACATGGCTGTCCCCGGGGAGGACACTGCTGACTCTCTGCTCCTCCTCCTGCCAAGTGGGACGGTAAGGTTAATGGCCTCACAGAGGTTGTGTATCCTTGGCTGGCTCTCATGTTATTTTCTAAACACAGATTGTTGCTAGGGAACGTTCAGTGCTCCTGGGCTTCTCACATCAGCTCCCAAACTGAAACTTGCAGAGGGGCAGACGGCCTTGTTGACAAAAGGGAGGTGCCCACACTGCTGCTTTCACCTTTTATGCTCACTCTTGATACAAAATTGAACGTGAAAGTAAAAGAGAAGAAACTGGAGGCTTTGTGCTGCCATCACCTGTACTCCTGGCCCCTTGTGCTCAGAAAGGATTGCCCAAGTGCATGACAGGTGGAGTGGCTGAGTCACCCACAGCATTGCTGCAGCTGGTGGTTGTCACAAGGGGACGAACCATACTGTGTGCAGGGTGCTGACTGGCTTGCCAGAGCTCATGGAGCTGGGCAAGCACGGTGCCCGGGTACATGGTGATGGAAGTGCATCAGCTTTATTTTTGTGTGGAAAAGGTTGTGCTCCAGAGGTGACGTTGAAGTAGAGTTTCTGCCCTGGAACTTCAAGGCTCCCCTTGAATGTCGAACTCCTTTGTTCGTAGGTGAACACTTTCAGGGTGGCCTCCTGGCCTTGGCATCTGCAGGTTTGGGGGCAGGATCAGGAAATGGGCTGCAGGCCACTCTGCCAGGTCTGCCTAGTAGTCCTAGGTTCAGGAGAACCTGTTGGTCATCCTGAGTACTGCCGCTTTGGGGCTCAGGGCTCAGGGACCTTGCTGCACGTAGAGTTCCCCAGGTGGTTCTGGAGAGCTGCCGTCCCACTTGTTGAGAATATTGCAGGACGTGGTGGCCAAGGGCTCGGGTGCTCTCAGGCTCAGCTTCACCTACTGCCCTGGCTGAGCCCCCATCCAGTCCCTGGTCCCCCTTCCCCCGCCCCCCGCCCATTCACCTAGCTCTTGGTCCTTGCTGTCACCCTAGTGTCCTGAGTCTCTAAATGTATTCCCTGTTTCCCTGGTAACCAAACAGTGCATGTTCGTCAGCTCAGCCTCAGGGGAGTGGGTGCACAGGGAGCTGCATGCCAGGGTGCAGCTGTGTCCAGCCCTAACTCTTATGAGAAGCCGAGTGTCAGTCTGCTTCATGGCTCCACAGCACCATGGGGCAGAGATAGGAGGGGACCCACATCCTTCACGTGGCACTGGGCCCACACTTGGAGCCTGGAAGAGGCAGGATGCACAGGACTTGTCCTGCTAGGGCAATGCGTGGCATGTGCCAGGTCTGGGTTGGAACCAGCTCCCTGCAGGCTTCTTGCCCATCAGCGCAGCTTCCTTATGGGTCCCTGAGCAGGGAAGGCGCTTGCACAAAAACCCAAGGCCCACAGCCTGGGGTAGCTCTAGGACAAGACCAAACACTACAGGCCAGGCTGGTAAATGCTGAACCCAATAGCGGCAGAATCGTCACAGCATAGGCATGAGAAGGACCTGGAGGGGAAGGGGCTTTGGTCAAGATTGACAGCAGTGCCCTCTCCAGCCAGGGCCTGTCCCGCTTGGGGCCTTTCTGTTAAAAGCCCTGCAGAGCTCTTGGCACACAGCCAGTATGCTTCACCCTGGGAATGGAGGAGCACCCTGGGCTCCAGTGCCAGCCAGGGACATGCTGCAGAGGGGCCCTGCAGAGTCTCCTGGCTTAGGGCAGGCCAGGGTGACATGTGGCCCTGACTCTTTACCCCTGTCCAGGTTCCAGGTGTGTAGGTCCCAGCTGGAGGGGAAGAAGGGGTACCAAGGCTTGGTTTTGCCTCTTTACATCTGTCTCCTGGCTCCAGGATATGTGGCCACTTGAGCCGGACTGGACAGGCCAGGGTTCAGAGAAAGAAAGTCTGAAGATTTTGAGAGAGAGTCTGAGGAACCCCAAGAGAGTTCAGGGAACCTGAGAGCCCGAGGCCCTTAGAGAGACCCTCCATCGTGCAGGCTGTTGGGGCTGGGGCTTTCTGTGCCTTCTTCCTCGCTCCCTTTCCTCTCACCCCAGGGCCATAGCCCTGGAATCAAGGGGCCCACAACACCCTGCAGAGCCTGTCCTGGTTCATCGGGAGAGCACACTGGGTGTGCAGCTGTCTATGGCCAGGGCGTCCTCTTTAGCTGCCCCAGCCATATGAGGAGTTTCTGGCCTCGCTGTGTGGGCTGAACCCAGCTGAGCCCCCAGAGGGGAACTCTGTGTGGCAATGTGTGGGGCTAGCCTGGGTGCACGACGCCGCTATCTGTGGTGGTGCTGACTGGTAGCCCGGGCTGGGCAGCTTTGCTCGGCTGCCTCTCCACTTCTGGGCCCTGGGACCTCAAGTGGACACCTTGCACATGTGACTAGCCCCAGGGCTGTGTTCTTCCTTCACATCCCACCACCAGGTGATTGGAGGACTTTTCCTTTTTCATCTGGTCGCCAACTTGATTGCTGCTACCATCGATCCGGCTGAGGCTAACGTACGGTACAAGAAGAACTACCTGGATCTATTACCAACTTTCGACAGATCGAAGCATGAGCATGTAATTCAGAATCAGTATTGTCACCTCTGCGAAGTCACTGTGTGAGTGCCCCATGCTGAGCCCTAGGTGTGGGGGTCACCTCCAGGGTAGAGGGTGCGAAGGCTGTGGACTCTCAGGGATGGCCTGCCACGCTGCGGGAACTGCTTTGGGAAGCCCTTGGCTCTGCCCTGGAAGGTGGGTGCTAGTGCTGTGCCCGTCAGAGGCAGGACCAGGCTCTAGAGCTGTGTGTTCCCACACAGGTGGCCTGGGCTAGTGGAATGCAAAGCCTGGGCCCTTAGACACCCTCTGTTCTCAGTCCCTGACCTGTGGTTCAGGGGCAAGAGAGGGCTATTACTCTAAGAGTTTTCAGGACAAGCCTCCTGCCTCCCACCCTCAGGAAGAGGGCAAGTGGTGACTGCTCAGAGTCTCCGGAGCTGCAGGGCTGTGTGAGGCACAGGGTGAGGGCCAAGCCACCTCGTGGGGCAGGTCTGGCCTCTAGGGCCTCAGCCCGTGCATAGCTGGTCACAGGAAGGCTCAGGATCCCCCTGGAGGGCACTCTGCAGCTCCTGGTAGGCCTTGAGCTCCTATCCCCTGCCAGATACACCCTTCCCATGCCACATGTGCTGGCCCCCTGCTGTACTCCAGTCCTGAGCTTGAGGTTTTGAGCCTCTTCCAGCCTGAACACAAGGCTGACAGGTCCTCCCCAATTTTCCCTCCCAGGAGTGAGACAGCCAAACACTGCAGTGCTTGTAATAAATGCGTGACCGACTTTGACCACCACTGCAAATGGCTCAACAACTGCATCGGATCCAGGAATTACTGGTGAGGATAGAGTGGATAGAGTGGCCCCCAAAGTCCATGTCAGGGTCACTAGGAGGGAGGGGTCTGTGGGCACAGTCTCGTGGGTGAGAGGGCAGATGGGGCCATAGACAGGAGGCTACCTCCTGTGCCCCCACGTGGCCAAGCTCAGTGTCCTCTCCCCCTGGTCTCCTTGTTTGGCTCTGACACATGTTCGTAGAATAATCCCAGAGCACGCCAGGTCCTCCTAGAGCCAATCCTAAGGACTCTGTCATGGGCTTGCCCAGAACACGCCTGCAGAGGGCAATGGCGGGGACCCCCTTCAGGCTAGGGGTCCTGGTCTGAGCACAGTGGGGAATGAGAAGTGCAGGCAGAGGCCATGGGTGCTGCTCAGACCCTGAGCTGGTCACACCGGCTGGCTGGGTTGGCCTGGCATGTCACATGGTATCTGTGAGCCTCTGTTTCCCTACTTGTGAGAAAGGGCTGGTTCTCTCTTCACAGACTCTCTGTGAGATCAAATGGGATTGCATTTGCAGCCAGCTTTATGCACATTTCCAGGCCATGGGAAACTGTGGCGTGACCAACAGTGGTCTGAGGGCATCTGCCCAGAGAAATTGAAGGGGGTTGTCAGAGGTAGAGCACAGAGCAGGCAGGGTGGGCCAGAGGGTGGTGGGGCTCCCATAGGCCCCCTCTCTCTACACATGGCCAGCGGGTGCCTGTCCGTCTTAGGGTGGGCTCACATGCCCAGGCCTTAGCCTCTGCCTTTCCCCTCAGGTTCTTCTTCAGCTCCGTGACCTCAGCCTCGGTCGGCCTGGTCTGTGTGCTAGCTGTCCAACTTTATTTCTTTATTCGATTTCTCATCAACTCGAACGGGCTCCTTAAGGACGCAGGGTTATTAGGTATGCCACTACTGTGTCTGGGGCTTCCATATCCACACTTGGCCTCTCTGCCCCTCACTCCAGCCACCTTCTGTGGCAAGAGGGTTGAGTCTGGGAGTCGACAAGGGGGCAGAAGCAGGCGGGAGCCAGCAGGGCCTGGAGTGCTTCCCCGGCTGGGCCTCTGCAGGTTTCTGCACCAGGGGGCTGTGCTGCTTCCACAGGGGCTGTCTGCAGAGGAGACAGTGTAGGGGGCAGCTCAATGGAGCTCTGCTGAGAGAACCAGCAGTGTCCAGGAGCTCAGTCCAGGGGAGCCCACCTCTGCATCAGTAGGAGAGATGTGCCCGGCTTAATATGGCCTCCAAAGGGGTCTCCTGACCCTGGTAACTGTCCTCTTATAGAAAAAGTCTTTGCAAATGTGATTAAAGCTCTTGAGATGAGATCATGCCGGATTATCTGGGAGGACCCAAGCCCAGTGACAAGTGTCCTCATAAGGGAAGCCACGTGGAGACAGAGGCAGACACTGGAGTGATAGTAGCCACAAGCCCAGGAGCTGGGAGAGGCAAGAGGAACCCCCCCTGAGCCTCCAGCCTCTAGTGGCTCTCAACCTTCCTAATGCTGTGACCCTTTCATACAGTTCCTTTAATACACCACCATGTTGTGGTGACCCCCCCCAACCATAAAATTATTTTCGTTGCTACGTCATAACTGTAATTTTGCTACTGTTATGAATCGTAATGTAAATATCTGATATGTAGAATGGTCTTAGGTGACCCCTGTGAAAGGGTGGTTTGGACCCCCAAAGGGGTTGCGACCCACAGGTTGAGAACTGCTGCTGTAGAGAGAGGTGGCCCTGAGACTCCACTGAAGTCCACCTACAGCATGGTCACTTGTCATGACTCCACGGAACACACACCTGTGAGCCCCTGAGGAGGAGCAGCCCTTGGGATCAGATCACAGCCACCTCATCTTGTGTCCCAGCCCTAGGCCTGGTTTCTGTGGGGCATTAGTGCTTGGTCCATATGGCAGGAAGGGCAGGGCCATCACATCACTCATTCCAGAACATTCCCAGAGCTAGGGTGGCACAATGTTCTTTCAAGATTGAGTTTTGCAGGCTGGGCAGGGTGGCTCACACTTGTACTCCCAGCACTCTGGGAAGCTTAGGCAGGTAGATTGCTTGAGCTCAGGAGTTCAAGACCAGTCTGAGCAAGAGCAAGACCCTGTCTCTAAAAATAGCTGGGCATTGTGGTGAGTGCCTGTAGTCCTAGCTATTTGGGAGGCTGAGGCAAGAAGATGGCTTAAGCCCAAGAGTTTGAGGTTGCTGTGAGCTATGACACTACAGCACTTTACCAAGAGTGACAAAGTGAGACTGTCTCAAGAAAAAAAAGCAACAGATTGAGCTTTGCTCAGTCTGTGTGGAAAGTCCTTCCTCTGCCCACTGGGAAAAGCAGAATGTGACCCCCAGTGCCCTCAATGCTCCTGAAGCACTTTATGAAGGACCCGGTTCCCTGTGAGCCCCGCCTTCAAGGCCAGGGCCACAACCATACCCTGCATGCATTTCCTTTCTTCCACAAGGAGTCGTGATTCTAAAATTATCCCCACGTCCCTGGTGCGAGGAGAGAGTGGGAGGGCAGGAACCCAGAGTGGGTGGCACGCGGGGTGGGGGATGATGGTGGCACCCTCAGCTGACGTGAGAGCTGCCATGCCAGCAGGGGAGAGACAAACCTGTTCCCCTGTCTCCACAGTTTTCCAGGACTCCAAAATGTGGCCACTGTTCCTGCCTTACTTCCCTGTGTTGGTTAATACGGGGGTGATATTGTTCATCCTAGTGGCGTCAGTAGCGCTGGTCCTAGGCAACATCATTATGATTGGACATCTACTTGTCTTTCATCTTTACCTCAGTACGTATCCCCTGTCCCACCCTTCGTGTTCACATGGGTCCAAGGTGGACGATTCTTGGGCCAGCCCTTGCCAGAAATGCAGGAAGAACAAATCACAGGAAGGAAAGAAATGTCACCCAAGGGTCAGCAGTCCATCTAGGAGCTGAATTCATGTTCCAAGTGCTACAGAAAACATAAGTGGTTTTTATTTATTTATTTACTTTTTGAGACTGAGTGGTGCCCTGACTAGAGTGCCATGGTGTCATAGCTCACAGCAACCTCAAGCTCATGGGCTCAAGCAATCCTCTTGCCAGTTTTTCTATTTTTAGTAGAAATGGGGTCTCATTATTGCTCAGGCTGTTCTTAAGCTTCTGAGCTCAAGTGATGCACACAGCTTGGCCTCCTAGAGTATGAGGATTACAGGTCTGAGCTACCACACCTGGCCATGAGAGGTTTTTAAATTAATAGACTTAAAATGTTCAAAGAGACAAAGGAATAGAACCTATTAGGCAAGAACAGGACATTATGAAAAAAGAACAGGTGGATTTTCAAAAGTGCCAAATGGAAATTCTAACAATGAAAAATATTAATCTCCAAGGACAGGGTCCAGTAAGAAGCACTGAGGGCAGAGTGGGGGCCCGGCAGGTGCCTGTCCCTCTGGGCAGGGGTAGGCCATGCTTCTCACAGCATAGAAAGTAACAAAGACAGGCCTCCTGAAGGCATGGTCTCTACCAGGAGTCTCAGAGGATATCATGAGGTGAGCAGCCAGGCCAGTGATTGCCTGTCCATCCCCTGATGGGGTGGAGGGAGCCAAGCAGATTGGGCTTCAGTCTCCTCGGCCATTGGCCTCCCAGGGTTCCCCTGCCTGTGGTTGTGGTGAGAACACCTGGCAGGGACTAAACTCTCCTCACTGTTTAACAGCCACAGGCCCCTGCAAACTGCTATCACCACACAACCCATGAGCCTATTTTAGAACACACTTTTCTAAAGTAAATCCTGGCGTTACTGTTGTCTTGTCTGAGGCTCGACTATTTTAAGTTAGCACAGTGAGGATGACTGGCCCGCAAAGGGAGGTCAGTGCCAGTGTGCAGAAGGTATTGAGTGGGTTAGAAGGGGAACCTCAGGCAGGAGGTTGCCTGCTGCATGGTCTGGAAATGATGCTTCTGGGGGGTTTCCACAGCTTATCTTTGAGTTACCTAGAAGTTTACATGCTTTGGGGTTTACCAACTATGAGGTCTTCCTGGAGTTTCATCCCATCCAGGATTCCTCCTCTCTTTATCCAGAAATCTCTCTCCCTCAGACCTTGGTGTTGGGTCAAGTACCCCCACAACATGAGACTCAGTCAGCTGCTACCATTCCTGATGTGGGTGATGAGTTCCCAGGGACAGACAAGGTGAGAGGGGAAGATGTCAAGGCCTCAAATCCAGCAGGACTTAGTGGCTATTTAGGTCAAAGCAAGGACGGGCCTCCCAGGCTCTCCCTAGGCCCAGGCAGGTGTGGGGGCTGCTCCCTCTCAGAGATACATGTCAGGGGTGCACATGTCAAATGTTAGGGTGTTTGGACATCAAAGAACAGATTTCCTGGAAAAAGTTGTTGTATTAGTTAGTTGCAGTAAAACTACTCCCAAATATAGCTGCTTAGAACGACAGCTATTTATTAGAGAAAAACGCTTGATGAGGTCAAGGAGGGGGCAGGGCTCCCCAGTTGCTAGAGCTTCAGTGAGTGTCCAGTCTACTGGTGGACAGTCCCCTAGCTCAGAGCTCAGACCATGGGAAGGTCTGAAGCTTTGTGTCTATCTCCTCCCCTGTTTCATTGACTTAGATATTTCATGTACAACTTAGCCAGGCTGAGCACGGCCTCCAGGAGATACCAGGACATGATTACAGTCTGGTCTGGATGGTACTTGTGCAAACCCAGGCTCAAGAATGAGTATTTTAACTGGAATATAACAAGTGTCAATTCATGTACTTGAGCCATGACTGGCTGGGCTCCGGGGATGTGGGAGAAGTGAGAGCCCAGGAATTGAGCAGACAGGCAAGGGCACCTGGTTGGCCACACCAGCAGGCTCCACCTGCTCCCTGGCTGTGCACAGGCTTCCATAGTGGCCCACTCACTTTCCAGATATAATTATAAACCATCTGTTCTCATGTTCCTTGGTCTTTAGGGAAAGAAAAAGGGGAAGCTTAGCTCCTCCATGGAAGCACATGGCTGAAATGGGCACAGAACCCATTTTTATCTATATTGCTTCTTTATTGATAAACATGCCTGGGGTGGTTCTGCCCTGTGCTGGACAGCAAAAAACAAGCTGGGTCTTGCCAGTGCTCCACAGTCACCTACAAGCAGGTGGCAGGTGACTTCACTGTCTCTGTAGGAGGAATGTCTTCTCACTCTAATTCTCTCAGAGGCTTCAGAGGCCCAGACGGGGTTGGGCCTTGTCTGGTTGCCCACCACACAGAAAACCACTTACTGAGACAAGGAGCATTGCTCAGGAAGGAAGAAAACTTGGATACGAGTGATGTAGCCAGGAGAATGGTTGGGGCTGCTCAAGACGATGGCTGAGGACCAGGGCACATACAGCCAGCGGAGAGCCCGCAGGCAGGGATCTGCAGGGGTTCTGTTTGGGTGTCAGCTGCCGATGGTGGTGGGGAATCGCTAGGGAGTCCCGTGGAGAAGCTGGTTAAGTCTGTGCTTTAGTCTCAACTTGACGGAAAGCCTGAGCTACTGGGGAGAGGGCAAGAAGTACCTCAAGGAGGGGCCCCTTTGCAAGGCTGGGAACATGAGCATGTGAGCGTGCAACTCCCAGGATGCTGGGGTAGGGCCTGGGGCTGGAGCAGCACCTGCACAGCCAGCCCTGGCCCCACACATCTCTGTCTGGGCGTCCCCTGGAGTGCACACTACCCAGTTCCAGACATAAGGACCCCCACTAGCTGCCTGGGCCCTTGGACAGAGAGGGTCTTCCCAAGCTGCCCTCCAGCAATCCAGGGTTCTGGAACAGTCCCTTCTGCTGCCACAGGAGGCAGGAGGCAATTTCTCTTCTGACATCCCCGCTGGCAACACCAGGCAGGTGAGACCTTGCCCCAGCTGGCACCTGCACCGCATCTTGGCTTAGAGGGTTAGGACCGGGAGGCATAGCTGAACCACCATGTGGATGCTTGCTCGGCTGCAGGTCGGTGACCTGCCTCATCTTCCTTCCCTTCTAGTGAGCAAGAGATTGAGCACGTTTGAGTACATCACACAGAAGCGCAAGAAGAAGCAGCCAAAGAGCAAGGGGGAGAAGAAAGACTCGTCTGTGAGCCTAGAGGAAGGTGCTACCCAGCAGGTATCGCTGCCCCTCCACCTCCTGCCATGGGGCCCCACCCATAGTCGCGCTCCTTGGCAAGTCTCCCGGTGTGGCCCTAGGCTTCTGTGATGCGTGTGTAGTGTGTAAGATCACACGTGTGAGGTTCCGTGTGTGGCTACATGTGTGGTATGTGGTGTCATTCCTTGTGTATGTGGTGTGTGTTGGGTGGTGTATGTGGTGTGTGTGGGGTGCATGGTGTGTGTGATGTGTGTGGTGTGTACATGGTGTGTACATGGTGTGTGTGGTGTGTACATGGTGTGTGTAGTGTGGTTGTGTGTGGTGTGGTACAATGTGTGATGTGTATGTGTGGTGTGTGATGTGTGTGGTGTGTGTGATATGTGTATAGTGTGTGTGGTGTGTGTGTGATGTGTGTATGATGTGGGTGTGTGTGGTGTGTGTGATGTGTGTGGTGTGTGTGATGTGGGTGTGTGTGGTGTGGTACAATGTGTGGTGTGTGTGCCATGTGTAGTGTGGTGTATGTGGTGTGTGTGTGATTTATGGTGTGGTGTCATCCACAGGACAGCCCAGCAGGGCTGGTTGGTTTCAGGGCTGCCCATTTCTGCCCTACTCTGGGGTCAGCTGCCAGTAGGTTTCCAGTGGGTCAGGCGCAACCAGGGTGTGTGGCTCTACTGGCTCTGCAGGTGGCAGGTGACTTCACGGTCTCTGTGGAGAATGTCATCTCATCTCCAATTCTTGCAGGGCTCTAGAGAAGATGCCTCTTGTAATAAGTTAGAATTAAAAAGGGTTGACAGTCGCTAGCAACAACTGCAACAATAAACAAATGGGACTTAATTAAACTGAAAAGCTTCTGTACAGCCAAGGAGATAACAACCAAAGGAAATAGACAACATACCCAATGGGAAAGGATATTTGCATATTTTGAATCTGACAAAAGTTTAATATCCAGGATCTATACAGAACTTCAATTAATCTACAGGAAAAAAAACAACAATTCTATACATCAATGGGGGAAAGAGATGAATAGATTTTTCTCTAAAGATGA
>CAUYRH010134064.1:0-22869 GCA_963574655.1 Perodicticus potto
TTGTAGAGACAGAGTCTCACTTTATCACCCTCGGTAGAGTGCCGTGGCGTCACACAGCTCACAGCAACCTCCAACTCCTGGGCTTAGGTGATTCTCTTGTCTCAGCCTCCCAGGTAGCTGGGACTACAGGCGCCCACCACAAGGCCTGGCTATTTTTCTGTTTTGCAGTTCGGCCAAGACCGGGTTTGAAGCCGCCACCTTCGGTATATGGGGCCGGCGCCCTACTCAATGAGCCACAGGTGCCGCCTGGTTAGTGCTTTTTTTTTCTTTTTCTTTAGAGACAGAGTCTGACTCTATCGCCCTCAGTAGAGTACCATGGTGTCACAGCTAACAGCAACCTCTAACTCTTGGGCTTAGGCAATTCTCTTGCCTCAGCCTCCCAAGTAGCTGGGACTATGGGCGCCTGCCACAACACCTGGCTATTTTTTGTTGCAGTTGGCTGGGGCTGAGTTTGAACCTGCCACCCTCGGTATATGGGGTTGGTGCCCCACCTATTGAGCCATGGGTACCGCCCAGTTGGTGCTTTATAATTTGAAAAGTACTTTCACATGGTTTGTCTCATTTGTCCTCTGAGAGGGGAGTGGGCAACGGGATCTGAGTTTGCAGCATGAGGACTCCATGCCAAAGTTGGGATCCAGCGCATCTATTTTCCTTATCTATAAGTGACCAAACAATTCCACCTACCCTACAGCATTGTGGAGATTAAGCCAAAGTGCTTTGTAAACATTCTGGGTGGTTCTGTGGCTCACACCACATCACCACTAGCAGTGGGTAGAGGGTGGCCCTGAAACTCCAGCCTGCAGAGCCAGGGCTCTCCTCTTTGCCAGATTTCTTTCCCACTTCCCATCTGGCCTTGGCTGATGCCATAGTAGAGTAGCCCACCTCCTGCATCCTCCAAGCACCTAGATCTTCCCTTCCCTTCCTTCCCTTCCCTTCCCTTCCTCTTTTTCTCTCTTTCTCTCTTTCCTTTTTGAGACAAGTCTCATTATATTGCCCTTGGTAGAGTGCTATTGTATCACAGCTCACAGCAACCTCAAAGTCTTGGGCTCAAGTGATTCTCTTGCCTCAGCCTCCCAAGTAGCTGGGATCACAGGTGCCCACCACAATGCCCAGCTATTTTTTCTTTTCTTTTTCTTTTTTTTGAGACAGAGCCTCAAGCTGTCACCCTGGATAGAGTGCTATGGCATCACAGCTCACAGCAACTTCCAATTCCTGGGCTCAAGCGAGTCTCTTACCTCCCAAGTAGCTGGGACTACAGGCGCCCACCACAATGCCCGGTCATTTTTTGGTTGCAGCCGTCATTGTTGTTTGGTGGGCCTGGGCTGGATTCGAACCCGCCTTAGCCCGCTGGCACCTTAGCCCGTTGAGCCACAGGCGCTGAGCCCAGCTATTTTTTCTTGTAGTTGCCATTGCTGTTTTAACTGGCTCCAGGTTGGGTTTGAACCTGCCAGCCTCAGTGTATGTGGCTGGCGCCGTAACCACTGTGCTATGGGCGCTGAGCCCCAAGCACCTAGGTTAAAGTCACTTTTTAACACCTCACTGTCACCACCCTCATCTTCAGGGACTTTTGATGGGAGGAATGCAATCTATCCTAGATGTCTGAGACTAGAGACTGGAATTAGATGGCTTTTAGCCGGCCTAGTGAGCAGTCTGGAGGTGGGACTTACACTAACATCTTGCTTCTGAGTGGCTTGGAATTGAGGGGGATGGGAACTTAGGGAAACTTTCAATTGGGATTGACTGGGGGGGGGGCTGGCAGTAGGTGAGTGTTGGACCCATGCAACGGTTTATGGTGGCAGATAATGAGGCTTCTGGTGAATGAGGCAGGATTAGAATATGATTGCCTCTTCCTTTGGCCACTAGTGAGTTTTTTCTTTAAATCTTTTAACTTTTTAAAGTACTTTTCTGTAATAAAACATATACCACCCTAATCGCAGTTTTGTGAGATGCGCAGAGTGTTAGCACTTACAGAAATCAAGAGATGTGGGGGAGGTCCTATAAAAAAGAGGTTGAATGAGATCTCAACTTTTTGGCCAATCCGGGGCTGGAATTCCATGGCACACACACTAGGGTCCCAGGTCCATGCTTCTTTCTCTCATCCACTAGGATTAGCAGGGGTGCAGAGACTCCTGTGTGCATGTGGTCAAGTGTACAAGGCTGACCTGCAAGTCCTTCTTCCCGCCTGCTGTCCTGCAGGGACCTTTCTACCTCACATCCAGGGACATAAGAGCAGACAACTGTAGGCTGAGGGGTCCTGGCTGTCAGAGAGACTAGACTGCCCTGGGACCCCACACAGTGGTGGTAAGACTGAGATATCTTGGCCCTACTCCTTTCAGCCTCTCAGCCTCTGTCTCTTGGTGTCTCTTCCCATCCCCAGACTTCTCGGGTTTCCAATTTCCTGTCAGTTTCTCAGACTCGGTCCTCAGGGAATAAGTCTCCTAATCCCATTTCCAGCTGTTCTTGCTTATCTAAATTCAGAGTCAGAGAGAGGAGAGTGTCCCCTGGAGTAGAGGGACTTCTGGGGCGGTGGACGTGTCCCAGGCTGAGAAGACAGGTGCTGGGGAGGGTGAGGCCATAACTAAGGCAGCAACATCCCTCCCTCCACCCAAACCCGAGACACCCTCACCCCTAGTCCTGCTCCCCAGCCGGGACAAGGCGAGTCTCGCGTGCAGGACTCGTAATCAGGGCAGCGCCACCAGGGCAGGGCCTGCTCGGGGCATCCTCCCAACTCCTTGCCCCCGCAAACTCCCAGTTGGACTTGAGTCCACTCCAGATCCGTCCCGGGTTTCCCCCGCGTCGCTGGGGTCTCCGCCCCTCGGAGCAGCTGCTGGGGCCGTGCTGGAGAGTCACCGCAGGCGCTGGTGGCCCCAGAGTTCGCTGGGCGCCTGAGCCCACGTTGAGAACCGAGCTGCGGCGCAGGGCCCAAGCTGGCGTTCGAAGTCCGTATCCCGACCCGACGACTCGCGCGGGCCCGGAGCATCATCCTCCTTTGACTCTCGTGGCTCTAAAGGGACCCCTATCTTGGCCTGGGTCAGGCTCCTGCAAGGTAGGGGTAGGAAGCCCAGCGGGGCCTGGGGCCCGGGCCAGCGTGCTCTTCAGCGGCAGAATGGGTGCAGCAGAAGGTCACTGCACACCCCCCTCCGGGGGGGCGGAGAGCGACTGCGCCCCCTGCTGCCTGACCTCTTCCGGTCGGGTGACCTATATAACTGAGACCGAGACTTTTCCCTAGGTGTCCAGAGACACCTTCCTGTCACCCCATTTCGCTGGCATCTGTCCCTAGGGTCTGGTGCCCAGGGACACCCTAACCAAGTAGACAGCTCCCTTCGTAATCTCCCTCCCGCCGGCTGCCCCCAAACCTTCATTCCAGGAATGGGGCGGAATGAAGACCCTCCCCTAGGGAAGACCCTCCTTCACAGTGTGACTCTCTAGGACCACCTGCCACCCTGGTTCTCTGGGCCACCTTCCTTGGCCCCTGCCTCCGCTCCAGGAGCCTTCCTCTTGGTCTCGACCCCATCTCTGTTTTCTGGGTGTTCTCTTCCTGCCTCTCTTCTGACTTTATCCTCCGCATGACCCCTTCCCCCGCCCCACCCCGCAGAAGGGGGTGTGTCGTGCAGCTTTCTATCTGTGCTTTCTTTCTTCGGGGAAGGGTTTCGTGCTAGAATTTTTTTGGTTTCTGCTGGGCCCAGAGTCACGAGGTGTCATGTCTGTGATTCAGTGTCAGTACCTCAGCCCGCTCCCCTCATCTCCCGTGGACCCGCATCTCCCCGTCGCCTTTGTCTCCTCTCCGCCTCGGTTTCTGGCCCTTTCGCTCTCATCTTTGGGCGCTTTGTGTAGCTGCCTTCTTTGTCTCCGCCTCTCCACGTCCGTGCTCCCTTCCCTCCTTCTCCGCCCTCTCCTCCCTCCTCCGGTTCCAAGAAGCCTTTGCTTCAGGGGCCTCAATATTTCAGGTGTGTGGGGTGCTATGGGAGCGGGGTGGGGGGTGGCGGGCTGCCAGCTTGCCCAGCTATGACTCTGATCCCCCCTCCTCAGAGTAGTCATTCATATTTATGAGAGTAAAAGAATGGCCCCAACCCAAGGATGTGGGGTTAGGGATTGGGTGGCAAATGCTGACCCTCTTGCTGGAGCTTGGTGCAGGAGATGCTTGAACTACATTTCCCACAGTGCCCTAGAGGCTGGGGGCTGCCTGTGCCTCTGCCTAGACACCTTATGGGAGTTATAGTTTGAAGAAGCCAGGGTGGAAGGCGCTGTACTGGAGGGTGGGAAATGGTCAGAATGTGGAGGAGGGTTGGGAGCCAGTCCACAGCCTTGGTTGGTCTGGAATGCCTAACCTACTTTATTCCCGGTACTCACCACCCCCAGGGCTTAAGCACCTTGAAACCTTTGTTTGTGCCCCACCCCCCAAAGGAACAGAATCAGAGGCAGTGCTTGAGAAGAAAAGATACAGGATGAATTGGAAAATTCTTCCTTTCCTCCTTGTGACCCTGGGAATTCCCCACCCTCACCCCTAGTCTGCATCTCCCAACCACAAACAACCTTGTCTGAGATGTAGAAATGCTATTTGGAAATAATATCCCCATCCCAAAAGCAAGGGACAGAAACTGGAGTTTAATGGCTTGAATTAGTCAGATGGGTTCTAGTCTACAGGTTGTTCACACTTTGTCCATCTCTTTTGGGGGCAGTAGAGATTGCTAGAGTCACCAAACTTGTATTTTCCTAGGACCCAGGAACAGCTGATTCAGGTCCCCTGGAGAAGCAGATGGGAGTCAAGAGCTAATCTGCTCATCTCTGGGACTCCTCGTTCTCAGAACCTGATGCAAGGGGTCTGGTGCTTGGGCTGGAGTGAGGGCTGGGTCTGTGTAGGTCTGTGTATCAATGTAAAGCTAGCAGACAGTTGCTGGCTGGGCAGTGAGGGTTCCCCTAGCAATCCCATTTCTGGTCCTGCGTCAGGTTAGCCCATCTGGGATGTTTGACTCCTATTAAATAAGTCTCCTCCTTGCTGTATACACTGGATTTGGAGATCTACTTACACCAAAAAGAGTACCTCCTCACTGACCGAGGAGCCAGAAAACAACTTTTAGCCAGGCTCT
Source organism: Perodicticus potto (assembly GCA_963574655.1). Lineage (NCBI taxonomy): Eukaryota > Metazoa > Chordata > Mammalia > Primates > Lorisidae > Perodicticus > Perodicticus potto. Next base: position 5,088 of record CAUYRH010134064.1, read on the forward strand.
GTCTAAGCTGAGTCACCTTGGACAAGGTCCTTAACCTCCAAGAACCCTCAGTTTCCTTACTGTGAAAGGAGAGGGTTGAACCTGATAGTCTCTAATAGGCCCAGCAGGGGCTTAAAATCCAACAGAGCCTGGATTCTCCCCCTTCTCTCATCCTTGGTATTGTATCTCACCTGGATTTAACTGGGAGAGCCTTAGATGTTAGATGTTGGAATCAGAAAAAATCAGAAAAGAACAAGGGAGATGGAACTCTTGTTTTGGAGCTTTGTTTGCATAGCAGATATGCTGCATGTATGTAAGCTGTGTTTATGTATGGAAGCTGAAACCATCCCCAAACTACCCCTTGATGCCACTGCTGGTCAACCTTTCCCAAACCTAAGTCATATTTTTGTAAAACAAAACAAAATGATCAGATAAGTAAACGCTTCAGCCAAGTCCCAGTATCCCAGAGTAGTTGGTCTGTGTGCACCTAGGATGTTGGTTAATGAGGCTTAATGTAGGTTATCTGAGGCGAGCCTTATAATTGACAGAAAGAAAGAGGAGTGGAGATTTTATTGGTTCATTTTTGGTCTGGTGGAGACAGGTCTGGAAATCGAGGGCTCCAGGACTTGGATAGGGGATTTTCTCTTTGCTTTTGCTAGAGGTCCAATAGAGACAGTCCTTTTCAAAATTATCACCTAGTCTTGGAGTGGAGCCCAAATGTCCGTATGGGAAAGGGAGGGAATAAATTAGATCAGGAGGAAGGAAAGGATGTTTTCATTGGCCTGGGAGGAATAGCTTGACATTTTCTTTCTTTCTTTCTTTCTTTTTTTTTTGAGACAGAGCCTCAAGCTGTCATCCTGGATAGAGCTATGGCATCACAGCTCACAGCAACCTCCAATTCCTGGGCTCAAACGAGTCTCCTGCCTCCACCTCCCAAGTAGCTGGGACTACAGGCACCCGCCACAACGCCCGGCCATTTTTTTGGTTGCAGCCATCATTGTTGTTTAGTGGGCCCGGGCTGGATTTGAACCCGCCAGCTCAGGCGTACGTGGTTGGCGCCTTAGCCCATTGAGCCACAGGCGCCGAGCCAGCTTGACATTTTCTAATGGAACCATCTATCTTTGCTTATATTAGTATATGCATGTCAGGAGTTTGGGGAGAAATTGGGGCAGCAATCTGGAGGAGATTTGGGGTCTAAATGTTCCTTTCTGTACCCTGGGATACCTTGCAGTGGCAGGAAGGGAGGTGGAGGGTAGCAAATCATCTGCTTTTCCCTGGGGAATCCTCCTATAGGCAAAGTGGTGAGTGACTATGGAAGTTTCTTTACATGTTGTCCTTGCAGAGATCTTAGAAAAGTAATGGGGCCCTTGAAGGATCTTAGAAAAGTGATGGGGCCCTTGAAGGAGTGTTCCTCAATTTTTTTTTTTTGAGACAGAGTCTTCCCTTCTTGCCCCCAGTAGAGTGCTGTGGTGTCATAGCTCACAGCAATCTCAAACTCTTGGGCTCAAGTGATCCTGTTGCCTCAGCCTCCCAAGTAGCTGGGACTAGATGCCTGCTACGACGACTGGCTCTTTTATTTTTATAGAGATGGGGTCTCGCTCTTACTCAGAAGTTGGTTTCCAATTTGTGAGCTCAAGGCATCCACCTCCCTCAGCCTCCTGGAGTGCTGGGATTACAGGCATGAGCCACTGCACTTGGCTGTTCCTCAATTTTTTAACCCCACCAAGTGCCTTCTGTCCTTTGTCTGTGCCCTGGTTGCTGGCTGGGCATGGAGATCTGGGGCTAGTCTCTGGGGAGCTCACTGGGGTTCTTGAGTTTGTGACTGGTGGGGGTAGAGCAGGCAGAGTTGGGATTTCTGGGAGCTGGCAGAAGTGGGTGGGGCTGGGGACCCTCTGCTCTCAGGGTCTGCGTGGAGACCAGAAAAGAAAGGGTGTTTGTGCAAAAAGGGGGTGTTGGGACTACTCGTGTGTAGGGAGCCAGATGTGGAAACAAGGGTCTTCTAATCCAGTTTTTGGACTCTCTCTTTTCTGCAGGATAATGAAGGTGGATGCTGGCTGTGGTGCAGCCACTGCAGACGTAGATAAACCAGAAAAGGACCGGACCCTGCCACAGGAGACAGGGACCAAGTCTATGGAGCTTGAGGCTGAGGCTGAGCCTCTGAAGGCCGACTCAGGCCAGTCCTTAAGGGCCAAGCCTAAGTCCGGATCAGGGCCTAAGGCTGAGGCCGAGCCATTGGACTTCGTGGTGGCCACAGAACAGGAGTTTTAGGAGGTGTTGGCCATCTCCGGGGATATGTACAGTGACCTCGACTACCTCCCCAGCCACTACCACAGCTGGTTCCAGGTTCCCGAACTTACGGTTGTTTTGGCCAAGCGAAAGGAGGAGGGGTGGGCTGGGAGGAGTGGGCCCCTAGAGGGCGGGGCCCAGGTTTGACAAGTTGTGAAGCCGCGTTCGGTGCGTGGATCTTAGAAAGCGGAGGGAGGACCTCTCCCCAGGCATCGTACAGCTGCTGAGGAAATAGAGTCTGCCTTGGAGCCAAAACGTAGGCGTATGAATCTAGGGGCTAGGTCAGTGAGGGTGGGGTGAGGGGGCGTGGAGAACAGCGGATAGCCGGGGACCTGAAGTAACTGGTAAGAGCTTTGAAGTATGAGGGCCCATTTGAGGAGTTTCTGCAAGAGCATAAGAAGAGGGGAGTAGGCAGGAGGGGGTAGGCTAGAGGTGGGAGCAGCTAGGCTGGGACCAGGACCTTCGAACAGATGGAGCTCGCACCGAGAGCAGTAAGAAAGCAGAGACCGGCTGGCTGAGGAACTAAGAGAAAGAGGAGCGTGCCAGGGGCGTGGCAATATCCTGGGGGTGTAGCCAAGTGAAGGGGGCGTGGTGAGCGGTCCAAGTCTTTGCTCGCCCGGAGTCGGAGTTTCTCCGAGGCGGAAGAGGCCTGGGCAAACGACTGTTCTGCCGGCTCTGAAATACCAGGCCCAAGTGCTGAGGACAGTGCCCTGGGCCGCCGCAGGCCTGGCCTGGAGCCCAGGAGGGGACAACAGAGTGCTCATCGTGAGGCTCATTCTGGTGGGGGTAGAGGTGGCGAGCGTGCCCCTTTATGGCCTCGGTCCGCAGATCACGCTGGAGTCAATGAAAGTGATCGACGCGAGGCAGACAGCGCTGGTGGTGGGACTGCGCGTGGCCCCCTGGGAACACGGCAAGGGCGTGGCCGGACTGCTGCAGCGCTTCTGCTCACAGCTGGTCAAGCGACAGTACCCCCGGGGTCAAGGTGGCACGGCTCACCAGAACGACCAGCTGGGCCCCCAGGAGCTGAAGAAATACCGCCTAATCACCAAACAGGTGAGAAGCACAAGGAAGCTGGGAAGGTTGGGCCTCTCCGCTGGAATATGGGGACATCCCTCCCTTAGCCCAGCTAAGCATTGGCTTGCTCTCTCTCCAGGCTCTACCGAGTGGAGCAGCCCAAGAGCCTTCCCCTGGTACTCCCAGTCCTGGCTCAGATCCTTTTGCCCAGGGAAAATCACACCCTCCCGGCCCGAAACTCTCAGTCCTACTCCCCAAGTTCTGTGACCCTGTCTCTCCTAAGATCCTGCCCTTCTTCAGGGGCCCAAGCATCCTAATCTGAGCCATTGTCCTCTCTCTCTCAGCCTGCCAACTAATTGGTCTCCCTCGCTTTCATTTCCCCAGAGACCCACACCCGGGTTCCCTGGCAACTGCACACTGATCCCATCTCTCCTTGGGGATCCGTATATTCGGAGCCCTTGCCCTGTTGCTTCCCTGCTACGCTCGAAACCCAAGCTTTTTCATACCCCACTTGACTCGGCCCCTCACTGTCGGTCCTCCAGAGGGGCCCGGGTGGGAATCCACGGGTGTGAATGTGTGGGAAAATGCCGAGAGGAGCCAGGTTAGTCGGCCCTCCCGCCCTCGCCCCGCGTTCACTCGCGCCCCCAGCAGGGCATAGTTTTGGTCCGATTCAATGCGTCCGCGCTACTGGCCCAGCTGGGCGCGCGGTTGGCAGCGCTTTGGACCGAGGCAGGCGACAACGTGGCATGCCTCTTGCTGTTGACCTTCGTGCAGCGCGACGTGCTTCCGGGCAGGACCATCATCTAGGACTGGCAGCCCTACTGGTCAAGTGAAAGCAACCACAGCCAGCTGGCGGCCAAGGGCCTGGAGTGGCAAGAGGACAGTCATGCGAGCCCCTGCGTGCTCACGCTGTGTACGCGTCCCGTCCGCATCCCGCATGGAGGCAACAGCACTTGGAGCTACCTCAACATTGACGCCTTCGGCAGCGACGGCGGGCCGATGCTGAACCAGCTCCTGTGGCACCTGCAATGTCAGGAAACCGCGCCTCGAACCTCTCAACGTCATGTACCAGCTCTTCCTAGAGCTCCAGCTGCGGTCACAGCTGGCTGACTTCTGTCAGGTTGGCCTGGGACTTGAGCTAGTCAAGGGTTACCCTGAAGAGTACCTGCTGGAGGCCCAACATCTGAGCCTCTCATGGGAGGGAGAACGGACTTCAGACCGGCTCCCTGGCTCTGATCCTGCACCCAGCCAGCCTTGCCCCTACCCCTTTAAGCTCCATTCCCTGGAATTCGGCTCTGATTCCCACTCTTACTGATGCAGACCCCCGGTCTTGCCTTTTCCCCTTACCTCTCTCTGTCTTGTTGCCTCCAGTGTCCCCAAACGCTCAGACCTAAAACGCTGGATTTGGGGGAGCCCGCTGGTCTGCTGCTACCCACCCTCTCCCCTTCCAAAGAACTGGTCCCTGTACAGGCTTCCGAATCCTGCCCTATGGTCGCCCCGGGCTGGGAGTAAACATTCCCCCTTTCTGGCTTCTCCCTTCTGCCCCCTCGTGGGTAGAAAAGAGCAGAAGTTCCTGCGACGTCCAGAAGCGGCCCAGTGCTCGGTCGCCAGATGACTGTTTCTTTTCTTTCTCCTACCTTTTCTAAAGCCCTCGGAGCTGGCCCTGAGCTCCTCTCAATGCGCCCTCAGCCTGTAGATCAGTGTCCTTTCCCCACTTCTCTTTGTCCCCCTATCTTCCTCCTCCCTGGACTTCCCTGACTCTTAGCTTCTCAGTGCCCATTTTCATGCCCCTGCGTCCCCCTTCACTGTGACCTGTGACCTCCTCTTCACCGACTTGGGTTGCAATGTGGAGAGAGACCCTGTAAAGGAAATATATTTGTGATGTTCCCGCCTTTGGCTCCCCTGTTTACCTTGGTGAGGCACTTTCCTGAGCCTGCCCCCTCTGACTGGGCTTTCCAACTTTGCTTGTCCTTGCAATTTCTCAGGGCCCCTCCCCCACCCCCCAACAAACCAGGGGACTCTCTGGCTGGACAGTTTGGTGCATTGGAGGGCAGGTCCTTCACCTGGCATAGGGGGTGTCCCTTGGTTCCAACCAGGCTGCCTTCTAGTGCGATTGGAACTCCACCTCCCAGTATTTCTAACACTGCTGCCTTCTGGATCATTTATGCTTTTAGAACTTTGAGAGTCTTCTATTTAAGTGGTAATAGCTGTATTTGCACAACGTTGTCTGCAATACCAGATCTCCACATCAAAGACAGAGGGAGGAAACACAGGCTCAGAAAGATCAAAGTGACTTCTAAGTCACTCACAGTTGCTGGGAATCACCCAGGTGGCCGAAGCGCAGGGCATGCCCCAGAACCTCACTCTGTGGTGTGATGGTGTTAGCTTGAAATTTTCTTTAGATCAGGAACAGTTGCTAGGAAAAATGTTGACAGTGAGTGCAGGGTTCCCTAGGGATGCAATCCAAGATGTGGGCAGAGGAAGTCCCAGGATGTAGAAGGTGGGCAAAGGGGACAGCTACTTCTTGACATCTTCCCCCAGCTGTGGTTTTTCTGCTGTGCTGCTATGTCTTGGCTGCCTCCTGCCCCTGTCCATGCTGCCACTTTCCTTGCCATTTCCACGTTCGCTGTAAGGCAATAAAATGGACCTTTTGCTTACTCTCTGTGTCTGTTTCACTTCTTCTCAGTGGGGAGGGATGGCACACATTATCTTCTCCCTTTCCCCAGCAGCCTGTATTAGAGAGGATCTCTAAGCCCCGTGGCAATGGGGCTAATGACTTCCTGGAGGGGGGGGGTTCGAGGGAGGGCTGATGGACGTTGTGCGCCCCCGCCCCCACCCCCACCCCTGCGGGGCAAGGGAAGAGGCGGCTGCTCAGAACCGAGGCCGCGGCGCAGAACCCCAACTAGCCTGGGCCCTCGCTTTCCCCTGGACTTGCAGACCACATTCTGTGGGTTCTTCTCCCAAGTTCCTCTCGGCATTCCAGCTTCTTTCAGCCCCAGGATCCAGGCATCAAATTCTCATCTCTTGACTCAGCCGTGGCCTACCTCGGTCTCCCGATTTCTGGGTGGGCAACGCGTGGTGGGAGCAGGAGGTGGAAGGGAGCCGGGCACCGCCCCCCGGGAGCCGAGCTCTAGATCGGCGGAGACTGCGATTCCGAAAAGTAACACGCGGGGGCGCCAGGACGAGCGCGGACGCGGGCGAGGCAGCGCAAGGTGGTTTTTGTCCGTGTGAGTGTGTCTATGGGCGTCTTTGTGTGTCTGCGTCTCTACACATGTGTGTACGAGTCAGGGGGTGTCTGGAAGGGATATATTCGAGACAACATGCCCGGTGTACCCCATAATGAGGTACCCCAAGTGGTTTTTGACGGGTATGATACTTGATGTTACTATGTACGTGTGGATGGGGAGGCAGGTGACTTGTGTATATTGTCGCGTGTGCACAGTGCAGCCTGTGAGTCCCTAAAACGACGTTTTGAATTTCTCAAGTCAAAGGGTTAAGTCTGAGTGTTTTGACTTCTTCCCGGCACCCCTGAAAAGAATAAGGACTTTCAATGTAAATCTGCCCTGGACACATCTTTAGCTTAGATCTGGGTGACTGCTAGACTAGATGTGACATTGTGTTTGTGTAAGTGGGTGTGTCTCAGAATCTCAGCCTAACTATATGATAGTATGTTCTATGTGTGACAAGTGGATGTTGGAGGGGCTGGTTCAGGATTATGGAAGGCATTATTTCCTTTCTCAGTAGTTTTTGGATATCACCTTCATGGTGTATGTGTGTTTGTGTGTGTGTGTGCACATGCGCGTGCCCACAAGCATATGTATTTGTGTTTCTCAGTCTCTCTAGTGGCTGGCTGTCTTTGTGTCTCTCCCCGTCTCTGTCTCTATGTCTCTCTTGCTCCCTCTCTCTCCCTTTCTTGGTGACTCATCTCTGCGGTGTCGCCCTCCCCCGGCTTGCTGGGTTTCCCCTCCCCCACTCAGGAGTGGGTGGGGGTCTGAGGGAATGAGACCCCGGACTAAAAATCAGAGTGAGCCCCCCTCCCATCACTCAGTCATTCTGGACCCTCCACTGGCCCCCAGCCCTTTCCCAGATACCTGTCCCCAAACTCCGAACCCTTGGGGTGGGTAGGGGGTAGGGCAATGTGTTCTAAATGGGTTCATTTTCACGGGGCCTTCAGCATCTTCCTTCAATTCAAAGTTGAGACCCCTACCCGCATCACAAATTGCCCTCTCCCTGCCTGTCCCCCCTCCATGGCTGACGCAACGAAAGGCTGCAGAGGTGAGTCACTAGTTGGGGGGATGGGGAAGAAGAAGGGAACGGTGAGCTCCGGGGACCCCAAGCTCCTGCCCCCTCTTTCTCTCCCAGACCTTCTTAGAGAACAGACCTATTGCTCTACCCCCTTCCCTGGCTTTTCAGATCCTCAGCCTGGATCACTACTCTGCTGGACCCCAGTTTCTCCTGCTACCCTCTTGGAGAGTGTGGATGAATCAGAAACTAAGACAAAGAGAGATGGATTCTTACAAACAACTCAGAGCAAATGCCAGACATCCCCTCCAGGTCCCCATCTCAGCTCTGCCTTTTCCAGTTATCTCTTTCTCTCTCCATTTTCTTTCTCTCTGCTAGTTCCTTCCTCTCCCCATCCAAAGAATCTGTCCCCAGCCCAGTTCTTTTCCAGAAGCCCCTAGAGGCAGCAGAGCATGAAGGAGAAGTTTGTCTCTAGTAGGGGTGTGTGTGTGTGTGAATGAGCTGACCCAGGTAGGAAACTGGGATGGAGAGAGGTAGAAACAGACCATGGGGGTGGAGGGGTGGTCAAGACCCAGACTGTGGAATCCCTGAGCCTATTGCCTTTGGTGCTCCAGGTTTCCACCTACCCCCACCCAACCATAGGATGACTGAAGCTCCTAGTATTTCAATTTCTGAGAATCTCCCCTCGGCGCCTGAGCTTAAGGGGAGGGAAGGAGGAATGGGGAGTTGGGAGAAAAATGGAGGAATGGGGAAGACTCTGAAAACAGGGGGCAAGGACCCAGAACTTCACAGCTGCAGATGAGTGGCTTGGATTCTGAGACTTTGTGGAACAGAGATGGGGGGAAGGGCAAAACAATCAAGCAAAGGTAAGTCCACATAAGCAGCCACATATACCAGTGGGCATGGAAAGACCCAGAGAAATGCACAAAGACACCATTGTACAGACACACACGATTGTGTACCACCAAACCAGACACATGTATCAGACACCAGACGTCCAGAACTAGGTGCACTCAAAGACTCAAAGCTGCATAGGTATACAGGCATTCAGAAGAGATCAGAACCCACACACAGGCACCTGGAAACAAGCAAAACACAGACGCACAGATTGGAAGAGAAGATCACATATTTAGATTGGAAATACTACCATGCCCATCCACTCTCAGTCTGATTAAATATACAATTGATCCTCTCTCCAACTCTTTCTTTTTCTTTCTCTCGATGTAGCACATCAATCTCTGTACACACAAAAACACACATGCACAGGTGCATGCACGCGCACGCGCGCGCACACACATGCCCACAGGCAAATACAGTTTCTCTAGGTGCCTGTCTCCCCCCATCTTGCACTTGGTCTCTAATCCCCATCAGCCTTTCAGTCAGCCCCCTTAGGCTCCCTCTCTCCCCTCATTTCTTCTCTCTCCGATGGCTTCCCCTCCCCCTCTCCAGATGTCTGAGCCATCTCACTCTGATTCATCCTCCTCGAGAAGGTAACGTGACCCCCTCCCCACCCCACTGCTCTCTGTAACCAGGCTGGGAAAATGAAGGGGAGATGGAGAAGGGAGAGAGGAAGCAAGGGACCCCAGAGGGGCAGCAGGAGAGGCACTGAATTGTGGGTGGGTGGGTGGGGGGTGAGGCACGGCTCAGGGTCTCGTCCCTTCTTTTCCCTCCTTTCTTTGGAATCTCTAGTCACCTTGGTTCTCAGTGTTTGGTTTTCTTTTTTTTCCTCCTGGAGTCTGCTCCTTCTACCTGTTCCAGATTCCTTTTTTCCTCCCCCCTCCCCATCTCTTCTCTCTTTCCTCTAGCTCCACTTCTCCCCACCTCTTTCCCTGCAGAGCTGATGGGCTTTCTTCTGGGAAAGTCGAGCCACTGATGGAAGCAAGAAGCCACTGCTGGTTATAGAGGGAAAGCACGTGAGTGTGTGAATGTGTGTGTGGTGTATGTGGGGGTGTTAGAATGAGGGTCAGTGCTAGGAAGAGATGAGGAGGGGGACAAGGACTGTCTCTGAAAGCGTATTGGAGCCCTTGACACCCCATGCTGCTTTCTAGAGTCTCAGCCGCCAGTGCCCTGCGAGCGCCCATGGGCATCCCTATGTCCGCAGTTCTTGTATGTTTGGCGTGTTTCATTGTCACTCCCCCCTTTCCTTGCCCACGCCCCCGCACAGCTCTCTGCTTGCACCGCAGCCCCCTCCAGCCTCCTACCTCCCCCCTTCATTCCTGCAGTGACTGCTCCCCATGTCACCCTCCCCTTTTCCCTGCCCCCTCCCCATTTCCGTCCTCCCCCCTTCCCCCCGCCTACGCCTGGTCTCCCTTCACCGGACCAGCTCACTGATGGATTCTCTTTGCGCAATCTGTGCGTCATCTCCCCCCACCCCCGGAACCTTTAGCTGTCCAAGCCCCCAGCCCCAACCCCTCCAGCAGGAGATACGGTCGAAGGGTCTGGCGGCAGAGAGGAGCTATCTCTGACGTTGCACGTCCCCCCTCTCCTTGCATCGCGTTCAAACCTTCCCTTTAAGCAGTGGAAAGGGCTGGACTTGAGTCACCCCCCACCTGCGCAACCCCCTCCCCACCTGGTCTGGTCTCGCCCTCCAAACGTCCTTGGAGGAAGGGGAAAGGCGGCAGGAAGGAAAGAAATTGGAGGACTGTGGTCTGCAAAGGGGCACAGCAGGGACCCCGACATACGCGGCATTTAGCTGGACAGGACACACCTTTTCTTCAGACACGCACGGGTCGTGAACAGACACCACCTAGAGGAACACACACAGTCTTTCCCCTTTTTCTTCCGACTCGGACCCTTTCCATTGGGATTATCAAAACCGCAAAATCCACCCATTTGCCCCGGCTGAGGGCCACCACCCTGCACCGCAGATCCGCGGACAGCGCCCGCAGGCGAGCAGATCCTTCTCTCTTCTCTCAGGTTCACGTCGTCCTTGGGTGTGTTCCCTGTGGACCGTGAGGTCTCGGGTGGGAGCCTCGGCTTTCGAATCCCTATCCTCCCCCTCCCCAGTATTGATCTCCTACTGGTGCCCAGTGAGATTCTGGGGGTGTCCCTTTCCTATTCAGTTCAGCAACGCCGGCTCTAGCAGCTGCGAGTTGCTTTGTAACCCACCCTCCCGCCTTCCAGCGCCTCTACATCCACCCTTCCATTCATTTCCCCATTCATTCATTCATCCTTTTCTCTTCGTCCCTCCTTCATTCATTCATAGCCCCCCGCCCCGCCCGCCTTGGCATTTCATTCATTCCTTCCTTCATTCATTCATTTCCCGGAGCTCTCCTAGCGCACACCCCTCCGACCAAAGGGCCCAACGCGCAGGCGCAGGCCGGGCGAGGCGGGCACCCTCCAATCGCTGGGCGTCCTCCCTCCTCCAAGCGCCCGCCCGCTTCCCCATGAATGAACATTGACGTCAATGGGGCGGGGCTCTCCCACGTGACCCTGCGCGCTCCCCTTTATAAGGCGGTGGAGGCGCGGGCGCTGTCCAGCGTGCTGAAGCCGGAGCGAGCCAGCCGCCCGGAGCTACGCCGACCCAGCTGAGCCTAGCCCACTGAACACCAGATTGAGACCGGCGCTCATACCCCAGCTACCGCTCGGAGCCGAGGCGGACGCGTCCCGATCTTTCCCTGTCCCTACCCACCCCGACCCTCTTCTCCACCTCCCGCGTCGTGACACCAGCTGGTAAATACTCCGCTGTCCGTCCCTCAAACCCTCGGCAGCCAGCCGTGGGCGTGAGGGAGGGTTCGCTGTCCTCCTAGATGGGGTTGTAGAAAACACAGCGGGAGCCCCCAGTAAGGGTCCCTGGTAAATGGGGGAGTCTCAGCTTTTCTTTTGCTTAAGTCGCCCACGCACCATCCGGGAAGTCCTATGGGGAGGGAGCAGAGAATTTTTTCCTTATCTTTCCTGCTTAGTACGTGGGCGATGGCAGTGAGCTGGCTCAGGGAAGGGGGCGAGGAGGCACTGGGTGAGCAAGGTTTCAGGCATTCTTTTCCCATTTACACGATTCCAGAGATCGGCACAACATCTTCTTCCTGTGCTCCTAAACGTCCCTTTTCTGGGTAAGGTTAGAGGGGTCAGGGAAGCCCCGGATATCCTGCTTAAAGGTGGGGGAGGGAATGTAGAATTAGAGAACGGGTAATTCTTACAGAAATCCTCTTTCTTTGGCCCTTTCTATTTTTCAGTCTCCTGCAGCCCCTTGGTCATGAAATCCCTCAGGTTGCTGGCTTCCATCCTCTTCTGCTTCCTTCTACTGATCAAGGGGTTAGGAGCAGCGCCCCCGGGTCGCCCTGAGGCACAGCCTCCTCCCCTCAGCTCTGAGCATAAAGAGCCAGTAGCTGGGGATGCAGTGCCAGGGCAAAAGGATGGCAGTATCCCAGAGGTCCGAGCTGCTCGAAATTCCGAGCCGCAGGACGAGGGAGAGCTTTTCCAGGGCGTGGATCCCCGGGCGCTGGCCACGGTGTTGCTGCAGGCACTGGACCGCCCAGCTTCGCCCCCCGCACCAGGAGACTCCCAGCAAGAGCCAGCGGAAGAAGCGGCTGAAGCTCTGCTGACCGAGACCGTGCGCAGCCAGACCCACAGCCTCCCGGCGCCAGAGACCCAGGAACCTGCGGCTCCGCTTCGCCCTCAGACTCAGGAGAATGGGCCCGAGGCGGGAGACCCCTCCGATGAGCTCGAGGCGCTAGCGTCCCTGCTCCAGGAACTGCGAGATTTTAGTCCAAGTAGTGCTAAGCGCCAGCAAGAGACGGCGGCAGCAGAGACGGAAACCCGCACGCACACTCTGACCCGAGTCAATTTGGAGAGCCCAGGGCCAGAGCGCGTGTGGCGCGCTTCCTGGGGAGAGTTCCAGGCGCGCGTTCCAGAGCGCGCGCCCCTGCCGCCCCCGGCCCCCTCGCAATTTCAGGCGCGTATGCCCGAGAGCGGGCCCATTCCCGAAACCCACCAGTTCGGGGATGGAGTGACTCCCCCCAAAACACGCGTAGGCGAGGCATTGGCACCCCTGTCCAAGGCGTACCAAGGCCTGGGCGCCCCCTTTCTCAAGGTGCGCCGGCCTGAAAGCTCACTCCTGGGAGGCTCCGAGGCGGGGGAGCGCCTTCTACAGCAAGGGCTTGCTCAGGTAGAGGCCGGGAGGCGGCAGGCGGAGGCTACGCGACAGGCCGCAGCACAGGAAGAGCGGCTGGCAGACCTCGCCTCCGACCTGCTGCTCCAGTATTTGCTGCAGGGCGGGGCCCGGCAGCGCGGCCTTGGGGGTCGGGGGCTGCAGGAGGCCGCAGAGGAGCGAGAGAACCCAAGGGAGGAGGAGGAGGCGGAGCAAGAGAGACGCGGCGGGGAGGGGAGGGTGGGGGAAGAGGATGAGGAGGCGGCGGAGGCGGAGGCAGAGGCGGAGGAGGCGGAGAGGGCCAGGCAGAACGCGCTACTGTTCGCGGAGGAGGAGGACGGGGAAGCCGGAGCGGAGGACAAGCGCTCCCAGGAGGAGACGCCCGGCCACAGGCGGAAAGAGGCTGAGGGGGCAGAGGAGGGCGGGGAAGAGGAGGACGACGACGAGGAGATGGACCCGCAGACGATCGATAGCCTCATCGAGCTGTCCACCAAACTCCACCTGCCAGCTGACGATGTGGTCAGCATCATCGAGGAGGTGGAGGAGAAGCGGAAGCGGAAGAAGAACGCCCCACCCGAGCCGGTGCCGGCCCCCCGGGCTGCCCCTGCCCCCACCCACGTCCGCTCCCCGCAGCCCCCGCCCCCAGTCCCCGCTCCCGCTCGAGACGAGCTGCCGGACTGGAATGAGGTGCTCCCGCCCTGGGATCGGGAGGAGGACGAGGTGTTTTCCCCAGGGCCCTACCACCCTTTTCCTAACTACATCCGGCCGCGAACACTGCAGCCGCCAGCTGCCTCGCGCCGCCGTCACTACCACCACGCCTTGCCGCCTTCCCGCCACTATCCCGGCCGGGAGGCCCAGGCACGGCGCGCGCAGGAGGAGGCGGAGGCGGAGGAGCGCCGGCTGCAAGAGCAGGAAGAGATGGAGAATTACATCGAGCACGTGCTGCTCCGGCGTCCGTGACCCGCCCCGGCCCCGCCCCCACGCGCCCCTTCGGAGCGCGCAACTCCCCCCTCCGTGTCGTGCCCTCCCCTCTCGGTGTTTGCATGCGCCCCGCCTCCGTCCCGCCTCTGGGCCCTCCCGGGACCTGTCTGACCTCTTCCTGGGTCCAAAGCCCGAGCTCCCAAAATTCTCACGAGTGACCCGGGACCAGCCCAGGTGGGCGGTGGTTTGTGCGAGTTCCCTCCCCCCCAGAGGGGCCCTGTCCCCATCAAGTCCTTCTCGGGACGTCCCAGTCCAAAACCGGAAAAAGCAGTTCCAGTTAATTACGTGAAGTGTGTCTGTCTCCAGCCCTTCGGGCCTCCCACGAGCCTCTTCACCCACTCCCAAGTCGCCGCGAATTTACCCTTCTTTCCTTTCTCTATTGTAAATACCCCTCACGGAGGAAATAGTTTTGCTAAGAAATAAAAGTGACTATTTTATTAGGACTTTGTTCTCGGTTATTCACCCGTCCCCTTGGGCCTCTGTGGTCTTTGCCGAGGGGCGGTGAGGGAAGCGCCAGCCACAATACTCATCTCCTCTTGCTCCCTACCCCCCGAACCAAAGCCAGGGTTGGTAGGGGAAGCACCAAAACCGTATTTGGGGGTAGAATATGGCTCACACTCATCTGGGAGGTGGTGGTAGTTAAAGGCTGCTGTCCTCAGGGCTTGACAGAGAGCAGCAGAGTGGAATGTGATAGTCAATTGTCTGAGTAGCCCAGCAAGCTTCCGAAGAAAAGTTCAAAAGAAAATAATCCACAAAAAGTGCCACAACTCTGGGCTCTGAGAAGGCTCTTCTTTTTTTTTTTTAGAAGGCTCTTCTTTTCACCATGCTGAATCTGCTTAGGCATCTGTCTTCCTTAACTGCTCCCTAAATTCCCTGGTCCTAGTACTTCACAAGAAATGGGGAAAAGGGGATGGCAGCCACAGAGTAAGGCCGGTTTCCCCTACTTCTTAACTCCTTTCTAATCCTAGACAGCCTTTAACTCCTGACTATTCTCCCCAAATAAAATTAAAATTAAACCAGACAAATGAAATCTCCTACAAAAAAATCTAAAGAGAAGTGGACCCAAGTGAAGGGTGAAGGCAGCTCAGGGAGCCAGCAGCAGTCTGAAGAGGCATGGAGCATGAAATTTGTGTACAAAATTGAGATACAGTGGCCAGATAACATTCAAGACACCTAAATTTGATTTACAGATAAACATCAGATTTGTTTTTAAAATTAAGTATGTCCCAAACATTGCACGGGACACAGTTCCTCACCACCACTACCAAAGTTGTTTGTTGTTTATGTGAAATTCAGATTTCACTCTTGTTTTTCCTGCCAAGTGTGGCAATCCTAGTTTTGGGTAAGAGGATAATGGGCAGAGTGCCCTTAGCCTCCTGACTGACACCAGCTGACCCTATCTTCCTCCACAGAGCCCAATGCAAGCAAAGTCCAGAAATGCTTTTCTTTTTATTTCAGAATAAAGGACATAAAGGCAAACACCACCTTTTGAAGCTGGGGCCCACCTTCCCCCAGCTCTTGTCTTGCCCAGAACTGGAGTGAAGGAGGGACAGGGCCAGCTCCCACAGAGCCTGCCCTTCCCCCCACCCTTTCTTTCCTCAAAGTGGCAAGGTTAGAAAAAAATTAACTATGTTATTCCTCCCCTGGCATTGGACAGAGGCCCCACTACAGTCAAGGAGGAAGAGTGGGCAGGGGAAGGAAAATGCCTTCCCTCTCACTATAGGGAAGGCCCCTCCCAGGTAGAGGAGCTGCCCTGGCTGGCTGGGGGGAGGGTGGAGGTAGGTCACGGGCATGGGGGAAGAAAAGAGCCCTGAAAACCTTTTCCCTTTAACCTGACATATTTATATATTTACAGTTATAAGGAAGAGAAGACATCTAGGGTAACATTGGTTCTTCAAAGGCAGGGAATGAAAGCCAAATAGCACCCCTGTCTTAGTCACATTTTCTTGTCTCCTAGTTCCTAGAACCTTCTGTGGGAAAGGGTAAACAGGAGGTAGGGGGTGGAGGGAGGGAATGTTTGAAGGGCCTGAGCCCACAGCTCACTCCAAGAGAAGGTGAGGCAGCAGAGGAGCAGCTGGGTCCCACCAAGAAAATGGCCCTGGGCCAGACGAGAAGCAGCCACTCATGCCCTGCAGCCCACCAGCTCCCCATCTCCATGCCCAGCTGGGCGGTGCGGGCTATGCCAAACCCATCTCCTCCAGCACACTGCGTGGCGACTCATCCTCCTGAAGCAGAGACAGACAGAGGGTGACGCACAGACACCAGGAGAGGCAGACAAGGTGGGCAAGACGACAGTGATCAGGAAGAGTGGAGAGAAGCACAGAGAGACATGGGGAGGGGGAGAGAAGCCAATGTGAGCCCAAGGCTGGAGTGCTGCAAGCTTTTCATAGCAGCTCGCCAGCCCCCGTGAGGATATCCAGAACCAGTCAATGATGGCAAATGGGGTCTAAGTTGTACCCATCACCACCCAGAGAACCCAAAGCCCTGAGCTAGTGGAGCAGAGACTCTACCCAGTACCTGGGGACAGAGGGAGTGTGGAGCTGGGGCTGGGAGAAGGGAACCTGCCACTAGGGGACTGGGGGTACAGATGGCTGGGTCCTGCTTTTCAGGGTGGGGGGAGGCAGTAGGAGGCTGGCACCAGGTCCCTGAGGGAAGGTGAACCAGACTGCAGAGAGATGAGTCATTAGGGCCTGAGCAGAGCACTAATAACTGGGTGTGTGTGTGTGCCAGGGCACAGGTGTGTGCATGTGTGTGTATGTGTGAAGGGGAAGCCGGACCAATGAGGTGGCCAGCTTAGCTCTGCCTCTCTCCCACTGCAGAGAGGAGCCCCCTCTACTGCCCCATCTCTCCCCCTCCTCAGAGCCAGCTCAGGCCGCTTCCTTGTCACTGCAGATTCCGGTGACTCATCTCCCTGCACCAAGGCTCAGCAGTGGCACAGCAGAGAGGGGGCAGGTAGTAATGGGGTGAGGGTGGGAGTGCTGGATAGCAGGAGCAACCACCATCCAGGCAACCTCAACCCCAGCCCCCAAATCCCTATAGTCTTTTGCTCCTGAGCGGCAGAGACTTTTAAGTATGTGTGTGCAAAAAAGGAGAGGTAGAAATCAGGGAAGAATGATATACCATGTGCCCCTTCTCTAATTCTCTAAGCAACCCTTAATGCCAAGAGAAGTGTGGAAGGAAAGAGGTTTGGTTGGGACAAGACATCACAGGTCTTGGGAGGAGGACAGAGCTTGGAACAAGGGGAGTACTGATGGGCTGTCTGCCACCCTTCTCCTACATCATGGGGTCAGGGCTTGAGGGCAAGTTGTGGAGTGGGGCGCCGTGGGGGCCATAGGCCACACGGAGGGGGACCCCCTTGGTGGCGGGCAGGGTGTCCAGAAGAGGTAGGGCACCCTCTGCCAGGGTACTCTTCCTCCTCCTCACTGTCTCTGGCCCGTACCTCCTGCAGCAGGTCTGCCTGCTCGATGGCCTTCAGCACACTCTTCTTGGAGGTGTCCTGGACATCGCCCCCCATCAAAAACTCATCCAAGATGAAGTAAGCCTTCTCAAAGTTGAAGATGATGTCCAGTTCACATACCTGGGACAAGGGAGAGAGGGTGAGATGAGCTTCAGGGTGCATTCCTAGCGACCATTTTTCCCAGGACCACTCTTCCCACCTTGGGTTCTCACCCCAGGCCTCTTGTCCTCACAACCTCCAGGACTTAGTACTTGGTTTGGCTTTTGCTTTTCTCTCTTGCCTCTTTCTCCCTGATCATGAAATATTAGGTGCCTAACCTACCCTTCTCTGTGGTTCTCCTTGCCTTCCCCCCAAAATTTGTGGCCAGTTCCCATCAGAAGCTCAGCTAGTCTCTCTTCTGAGCACTGTGGGGCAGGGAGGGAGGAGATTCTGGACCATGAGGTGGAAGACTTGAGTTCCAAGCAGGCTGTACCACTAGCCAGCTAGCTATACATGTCATTGAATGTCTCTGAACCTGTTTTCTTATCTGAAAATGGAGATAACAATACGTACCTATAGGATGGAATGAGAAATGGACAACTTGAAAGTACTTTGTAAATTTTTTTTTTTTTTTTTTTTGAGACAGAGCCTCAAGCTGTCACCCTGGATAGAGTGCTGTGGCATCACAGCTCACAGCAACCTCCAATTCCTGGGCTCAAGCGAGTCTCTTGCCTCTGCCTCCCAAGTAGCTGGGACTA
>CAUYRH010134065.1:0-10826 GCA_963574655.1 Perodicticus potto
GGTTCTAGCTGAAATACTTTTCCCTACCTCAAAGTTTCAATGGTTTATCATATATTTTCTTCTGGTTCTTTTACCGTGTTAGCTTTATGTTTAGGTCTGGTATCCAATTACAGTCACTTTTTGTGTACGGTGTAAAGTAAGAGTTAATTTTTTTTCATATAAATACCTAATTGTTCCAATACCATTTGCTGAAGAGACTTATCTTTCCTCCTGATATTCCCATTTATTGTTGACCATATATGTTGAGGCCTATTTTTGAATTGCTCATGCCGTCTTATTGGTCTACGCGGATGTTATCCACCAACACAAATGATTTTGATTACTAGAGCTCTGGAGTACAGGCATACTGAGTTTTATTGCCTTTCACTTTATTGTGCTTTGCAGATACTGCAGTTTTTCCAAACTGAAGTCTGTGGTAACTTTGTGTTCACCATTTTTATCAGAACCATTTTTCCAACAGTATGTGCTCACTTTGTGTTTCTGTCTCATGTTTTGGCCATTCTTGCAATATTTCAAAATTTTTCATTATTATTATTTCTGTTATGGCTATCTGTAATTAATGATCTTCAATATTTCTTTGTAATTGTTCTGAGGTACACAAAATATGGTGAGCTTAATCAATAATTGTTGGGTGTGTTCTTATTGCTCCACTAACTAGCCATCCAATTACCAATCTTTCTTCTCAGAACTCCCTATTTCTTTCCTTTTGTTTTTTTTTTAGGACTCCCTATTTCCTAAGACATAACATTGTGGAAATTAGCCCAATTATATTACACAATATAATAAATAATAAATATATGATATACTATGCAATATATAATATATAACATATAATTTATACATAATTTTGATAATTATAGAGATATAATTATATATAATAATCATTCTACAGTGGCCTCTAGATGTTCAAGAGAAAGGAAGAGTTACATGTCTCTTGCTTTAAATCAACAGCCAGAATTAATTAAGCTTAGGGAGAAAGGCACATGGAAAGCCAAGATAAGCCTAAAGCTAGGCTTCTTGCCCCAAACAGTTAGCCAAGTGCGAATGCAAGGAAAGTTCCCGTGGGAAATTAAGAGTGTTACTCAAGTGAGCACGCAAATGGTAAGACAGTGAAACAGGCTTATTTCTGATATGTGGAAAGGTTTATTGCTCAAACTAGAAGACCAAACCAGCCACAACATTCTCTTAAGCCAAAGCCTAACATGGAGTATCTTTAATTCTATGAAGGCTGAGAGAGGTGAGGAATCTGCAGAAGAAAAGTTTGAAGCTCTCAGCTTATTGAATATGAAATGTCTGATTTTCATACGTATTATATCTCAAACATGTCACTTTGACACTTCTTGTTTTGTTTTTATTGTGAGCTTTGATGAAAGATGCCATCCCCATGACATGAAAGTGCAAGGTGAAGCAAGAAGCGTTGATGGGAAGCTGCAAGAGTCATCCAAAATATCTAGCTAAGGTCTTGATGAAAGTAGGTGCATCCAATGATGGATTTTCATTGTAAACATAACAGCCTTATATTGGAAGAAGATGCCATCTGAGACTTTCTTAGCTAGAGAAGAGACGTCATTGACTAGCTTTGAAGCTTCAGGCTGACTCTCTTGTTAGCAGCTAATGCACCTACTTGTTGATTTTAAGTTGAAGCCAGTGCTCATTTACCATTCTGAGAATCCTGGAGCACTTAAGAATTATACTGAATATACTCTGCCTTTGCTATATAAGTGAGATTACAGAGCCTGAATGATGGGACAGCCATCTATGGCTTACTTACTAAATATTTTAAGTTCAATGTTGAAAATCAATGCTTAAAAAGAGATTTCTTTTAAAATATGTATTACTGCTCATTGATAACATAACTAGTAACCCAAGAGCTCTGATAGAGATGTACAAGGAGATTAATGGAGATCAGTTATGTTACCCAAGGATAAAAGAAACTTTAGGACTTTCAAGTTTTATTACTTGAAAAATATATTTCCTGAGGCTATATCTACTACAGAGAGTGATTACTCTGATAAATCTGAGCAAAGTAATTTGAAAGCCTTCTGGAAAGAATTCACTATTCTAAATGCTAGTGAGAACACCCAAGGTCCCATGGAATGATGTCCAAATATCAACATTAACAGGAATTGGGAAAAGGCTGATTCCAACCCTCATGGATGACTTTGAGCGTTTTATGACTTCAGTAGAGATACTAAGTGCAGATGTAGAAATAGAAAAAGACCTGGAATGAGAAGTGGAACCTGAAGGTTTGTATAAATTGCTGTAATCACATGATAAAACTTGAATAGAGGAGTTGTTTCTTATGGATGCACAAACAGAATGGTTTCTTGAGATAGACTCTACTTCTGGTGAATGTGGTGAACAGTGTTGAAATTACAAAATAATTTTACAATATTTCATATTTATAAAGCAATACCAGCATTTGAGAGGATTGACTCCAATTTTGAAAGCAGTTCTATTGTTGCTAAAATGCTATCAAAAAGCATCTCATGCTACAGAGAAATATTTCATGAAACGAATGGTCAACTGACTGTGGCAAACTCTATTGTCATCTTATTTTAGGAAATTGCCACAGCTTGCTCAAACTTTAGCAACCACCTCTCTGACCAGGCAGCAGTCATTAACATCAAGGTAAGATCTCTGTCAGCAAAAAGATGATGGCTTAGCAGTGTTTTTTTTTTAGTTTGTTTGTTTTAGATTCCAGGTATCTAGTTATCTATTAAATTAAAAAGGACACAGAATAAGTGCTCTGGATTTGCTGGTCAGCAAGTCGCTCACCCCCTTGCTACCATCATGCTTTGCCACCTGCCAGACTGGAGCAGATGTCACCTTCTTTGTCCTAGACACAGTATTTCTTTTAATCCAGTCTGCTGTCAATCTAGCACTTTTCTTTTTTCTTAATTTCCTTTTTGGCAACCATATCAATTCTGACTCATTTGGAATCAACTAATACTCTCAAATTTGGTTTTTTTTTTCCTTTTTCTCATTTTACTTTATTTTTTTATTTTATTTTTTAATTAAGTCATACATACATAAATCATGTATAAATAAATGCATTTGTGGGGCACAATGTGATGACTTTATATAAAATTTGGAATGCTTGCATCAAACTGGTTAACATAGCCTCCACCTCACTTACTTAATTATTGTGTTAACACATTTTTTACTCTACACTTAATAGATTTGACATGTACCCTTGCAATATGCACCACAGGTGTAGTCCCACCATTTACCCTCCCTCGGGGGTACAAATACAAAACTCTTAGAAGTGACCAAGCAATACAGCAGTGTCTCAGGATACAAAATCAATACCTACAAGTCGGTAGGATTTATACATACCAACAATAGTCAAGGTGAAAAAACAATCAAGGACTCTTCCTTTTATAGCAATCCCAAAGAAGATGAAATATTTGGGAATTTACCTAAGAAAAGACATGAAAAATCTCTACAAAGAGAACTATGAAACTCTGAAAGAAGAAATAGCTGAAGATGTTAACAAATGGAAAAACATACCATGCTCATGGCTGGGAAGAATCAACATTGTTAAAATGTCCATACTACCCAAACTGATCTACAAATTTAATGCAATCCCTATTAAAGCACCACTGTCATACTTTAAAGAATTCAAAAAAATAGTACTTTGTTTTATAGGGAATCAGAAAACCTTGAATAGCCAAGACATTGCTCAGAAATAAAAACAAATCAGGAGGAATCACACTACCAGACTTCAGACTATACTATCTATAGTCCAAATGGCATGGTACTGGCACAAAAATAGAGAGGTAGATGCATGGAACAAAATAGAGAACAAAGTGATGAACCCAGACACTTATCATCATTTGATCTTTGATAAGCCTATTAAAAATATGAATTTGGGGAAAGATCCCCTATTTAACAAATGGTGCTCGGTGAATAGGCTGGCGACTTGTAAAAGATTGAAACTAGACCCATACCTTTCACCATTAACAAAAGTTGACTCTTGCTGGATGAAAGATTTAAACTTAAGACATGAAACTATAAAGATTCTTGGAGAGAGTGCAGGGGAAACACTTGAAGAAATTGGCCTGGGAGAATACTTTCTGAGGAGGACCCCAGAGCAATTGAGGCAACATGAAAAATACATTACTGGGATCTATCAAACTAAGAAGTTTCTGCACAGCCGAGAATACAGTAAGTAAAGAAAGCAGATAGCCCTCAGAAGGGGAGAAGATATTTGCAGGCTATGTTTCTGACAAAGGATTGATAACTAGAATCCACAGAGCATTCAAAATAATTAATGAGAAAAGAATAAGTGATCCCATTTCATTGTGGTCAAGAGACTTGAGCAGAAACTTCTCTGAAGAAGACAGGCACATGACCTACAGACACATGAAAAAGTGGTCATCATCTTTAATTATCAAAGAAATGCAAATCAAAACCACTTGGAGATATCATCTAACTCCAGTAAGATTATCCCACATAACAAAATCCCAAAACTATAGATGTTGGCATGGATGTGGAGAAAAGGGAGCACTTCTGCACTGCGGGTGGGAATGCAAGCTAATACTTCCCTTTTGGAAAGAGGTTTGGAGAACACTTAGGAATCTAAAAGTAGACCTGCCATTCGATCCTGCAATTCCTCTACCAGGTGTATATCCAGATGACCAAAAATCACTTTAGAACAAGGACATTTGCACTAGATTGTTTATTGTAACCCAATTCATAATTGCCAAGTCATGGAAGAAGCCCAAGTGCCCATTGACCCATGAATGGATTAACAAATTGTGGTATATGTATACCATAAAATATTATGCAGCCATAAAAAACATGGAAACTTTACCTCTTTTATGTTTACATGGATGGAGCCGGATCATATTCTTCTCAGCAAAGTATCTCAAGAATGAATGGAAAAATATCCAATGTACTCAGTACTATTATTAAACCAATATAGAATCACCCACACTTTCATGCAAATGATAAATATAATTATAGCCCAGAAAGAAGGAGAGAAGAGATGGGTGAGGGGAGAGAAGGAGGGTGGTCAGGTGGCAGGAGGGTAATCGGTGGAACCTCACCTATTTTGCATATTGCAAGGGTACATGTCAAATATATTAAGAGTATAAATGTCTAAACACATCAATTTAATGAGGTGAAGGCTATGTTAGCCAGTTTGATGTAAACATTCCAAATTGTATATAAAATCAGCACATTGTGCCTCTTAAAAGCAGTGATGTACACAGTTATGATCTAATTTTAAAAATAAAAATAATAATTTAAGATGGATAAAAGATTTAAATTTAAGGCATGAAATGGTAAAAATCCTAGAAGAAAGTTTTGGAAAAACTCTTGACTATGTTGGACTAGGGAAAGATTTTATCACGGAGAATTCAGCAGCAATTGCAACAATAATAAAAATAAACAAATGGGACTTAATTAAACTGAAAGGTATCTGCACAATTAAAGACACAACAATCAAAGTAAATAGACAACCTTCAGAATGGGGAAAGGTATTTGCACATTATTAATGTGACAAAAGCTTGATAACTAGGATATTATAGAGAACTCAAATTAATCAACAATAACAGAGGGAACAGTCCCATCTATCACTAGGCAAGAAACATGAACAGAACCTTCTCTGAGGAAGACAGACGAATGGCTAACATCATCTGAAAAAATCCTCATCATCCCTAATCATCAGAGAAATGCAAATTCAAACTACCTTGAGATATCACCTAACCCCAGTAAGATTAGCCCACACCACAAAATCCCAAAGTTGCAGATTCTGGTATGGATATGAAGAGAGGGGAAGACTTTTACAGAGTTGGTGGGACTGCAATCTAATACAATCTCTTTGGAAAGAAGTATGGAGAATCCTCAAAGAATTCAAATTAGATCTTCCATTTGACCCCACAGTCCCAGTACTAGGCATCTACCTAGAAGAAAAAAAATCATTTTATCATAAGAGCATGTGCACTAGAGTGTTTATTGCAAGTCAGTTTACAATTGCCAAGGTGTAGAAACAACCTAAATGCTCATCAATTCAGGAATGGTTTAACAAACTGTGGTATATGCATACCATGGGATATTATTTAGCCATCAAAAAAGATGGTTACTTCACATCTTTCATATTGTCCTGGATGGAGTTGAAACACATTCTCCCCAGTAAAGTATCACAAAAATGGAGGACCAAGAAGCCAATGTACTCAATATAAAGCCAGTAGATAATCTAATACACACTCACATTGGAGATAAATTCATTTCAATTCAAGTTGGGGGGAAGGGGAATGAGGGAAGGGAAGAGAGAAGGAGGTTTGGTGTGTTCCCTCTAATGGGTACAGGTAGGAGTGTATGGCACACCTTTGGAGTATAGGACATAACCTGTGTAAAACTCACGAGCAGAAGAGAGGTTTTCCACATGGATAGTGCCTGGCACAATGGGGTTAGGGGAATTATGAATATGGAAGTCAAGTTCTCACTTTGTCTAATTGGAATTTTTCTCCTTTTCTATGGTCATGGGAACCATCTCATACACAAACTTTGGGTTGTTGTGGGGGTCTTTTTTCTTTTTTTTGTGGTTTTTTCTTTGTTTTTGTTTTCTATGGTCGGAAAGAAGCCACCTTGCCTCTACACTGCCATTTTGGAATGAGAAACTCTCAACACTACTCATTTTTGGATAAATGAATCTTCCATGTATTTATACTAGAGTTTTATATCAGAAAAGAGTTGAAATTTCTCCCTACAAAGAAGGCTCTTTGGATACACAGTCATGTATGCATGTTAGTTCTTTTAACCTTAGTTGCTTCCCAGCCAACCAACATGGACAATGCTCACAATTCAGAGTCCTCCTTTTCTACTTGGCCTTATCATCCAAAGATTGATTCTAATATGGCATGTCTGATTGTTCACATTCAGTATTATCTGTCTTGTTATTTGAGGTTCTAAAATGAATTCAAGGAAGCATACATTATTAGTTGGTCTTTGTCTAAGTATGTATTATTGATCGTCTACCAACGGTAATTAAACATGATTCTCTTGTTTGGTCTTATATCTGTGTATTCAGGTATACTCTCTCAGCATCTTGTAGCATATCCACTTGCTATTCAAACTTTAGTAGTTTGCACAAAAATATCTCCGAGTTTCATCAGTAATAAAATTTTATTTTTTCTTGCAGTATCTTTATTGTGTTGAGAGATGCTCAAAATAGGAAGTGTAGAGATAGATTTACTAAGCCAGCTAAATATTGGAATTCAAATTCTGTTTTAAAGTTATAGATGTCTAATAATGTTTCTGCCAGAAAGGAACAGAAAGCATTATTAATTGACGAGTAGCAACTATGCAGAGAAATATAGGTAAAAATTATTATAAACACTTAGGTGTCCTTTTACTTTGCTGTTCTTTTCTGTGGATTGATTATAATGTCTAACCTTACTACTGAACGCATCTCCCAATGAAAGCAAATATCAGCACTAGAAGAAAACTTAAAATCACTCTGATTCATTGATTGATATTTAAATCTTATTTAGATTAGCACTATCAAATTTGCATCCAATCCTCTTTCCATAAAATCTACATCTGTTAAAGAGAGATGTCAGACTTGAGAAACTGCCCATTTCATCTTTGGACAATTATAAAAGTGTTACTAGCCACTGTTATGTAATTCTTCCCCAGTGAACATATTCAACTTTAAAATCTTTACCTCGCTTTATAAATGTCTTTGGTTGAAACTATTTCCTGATGCTATTTTGGCCAGAGGATATTTATATCCTTATACATGTGACTTAGGAGAGGGTTGAGAAAAAAGAAATATGCAGTAAAGATATACTCAGTACATCTACATAAAAACTCATAATTATTATATTTGAATTTTTAATAAATCTGTGTGTTCCTCAGCTCTTTCAAACATATATATTCAGAAAGACAAAATAAATTACTATTAGTTGCATTTTCTTCCTTCTGTAGAGCATGCCATTAGGGACTAAATATCTACATGTTGAAATGGCTTTTTCTTTTTCTTTGACAATATACTGCATGGGCTAAGTAAAACTAAATAGCTTACATGTGTATTTTATTTCAAAATAGAACCTGAAAAGCTAGGCTATTAAATTACACATAATTATGCCTAGAAATGGTTTTCTTTTGCTGAATAAATGTGGGTATGAAAAAGGCTATGGTGTTCATTCTTTCTTTCAAAAATTTCAGAGTAGGAGAAAGAAATCATCCTCAAAAGTAATCCTTTATATAAAAAGATTAATTAATATCTTGATACACATAGTTACCCAAACAAGTGTTGAAAATTTGCATTTTGGGGAAGTAATTTTACTGATTCATAATTTGAAGTTTAATGAACAAAATTGGAATATATAATGATCTTATTATTATCAGATAATGAGTTGGCCTCACCATAGTCAAAGAGATTCTCTGATGGACTCACATAGAATAGCGGTATTATTCTAAGCTGATGGCTTGTGTATATCAAGGTCCTGCAAGACAGTGGCCAAGGCCCTTCAAAGAGCAGCTGGGCAGCGGTACAGGGAGAGACCAAATGCCAAGGCAGCTTCCTCTGCTAAAGGCAGAGGGCTGAAGACAGCACATGCAAACCCAGCCAGGAAGACAGAGGCCCCTGTGAGCTCAAGAAGGCCTGGTCTGCCCATTAAGGCCTCGACATCCAAGGTGTCTGGAAAAAGGGCTGAAGCCTAAAGCCTGGGTGGGGATGAAGAGAGACTGAGTTTTTATTCCCCAGCAAACTATTGCTGAGTTTATATAATTGTAACCTATTTATTAATAAACTAAAGGCTTTTGTTTTTCCTCAAAAAAAAAAAAAAAAAAGAATTATTAGGAATGTGTGACCCTAAGACAAGGAGGGGGGAGAATGGGACTGGGGAGGAAGCAGTAGATTCTACTGAACACGAGGCAACGTGCCCCTGTGCTCGTCACGACTCCACGATGCGCTGTAGAAAGACACAGCTGCTCACCCAGCAAAGGCACCTGCTTTTAGCTCTTAGCCAGCAGCTGAGCAATGTGGGGCTTTTCCAGAGGAACTACCTCAAAACAAATCCTTGGAAGAAGGAAGGACAAAGAATCCATCTATCTGGTCCTCTCCTAGCTCTTCTCTGTCATTTATCAAAATTTTCCCTGAAGGAAAACAATTTCCTAGTACTTCCATGTTGCATCATCCAACTCTTTAGGAGCTGCTCAAGAAGCCAAGTGTCCTGTGCCATGTGAGAAGCCACTTCATCCAAGGCACAATAAATGGAAACAGCTGTGGCTCTGTGAGTGACAAAGTCAGCCCCAGTGGTGGCTGAGGCACAGTAAAATGCTGAGGGTTTTGCATGAAGTCAAGAGACTCTGAAGAATGTGTCAACCTCAAAGACCCTAAATTCTCACTGGCTTATTGATGATCGGCTATTAAGGAAATAAAACCAGTATAAAAGATAAATTTTATAATTATTTTGTTTTTGAAACATATGCAAGTATTAGGGTATATTTGATTTCATTAAAGTATCTTATTAGCAATCTGTTTTGTACAAGTTATGTTTGAGATATCTTTTGGATATAAAAGTGATAAAGTAGGGGATGAAGTTGTACATATGAATTTGGAGTACAAGAGGGAAGGCTGAATTACAGATAAATTTAGGTGTCATCAGTATATACATACTATTTAAAGCATGGATCTAGATAAATACACTACATATTTAAGGTACTATAATATTAACATAGAATTTATCTTGTATGTTGTTTGTTTCCCCTCAGACATAAGACTTATGAAGAAGGAATGTGTTTGTTTTGTTTACCCATATCTTCCAGGAATTTAGAACAATATCTAGTCAATTCTGTGTCAAAAGTATTTTTGAATCTTGTTGAGTGAGGAAAGGTTATGATTTAACAGTAGAGGGGGAAGAAGGGACTATTGGAGATTGCAGAAAGAGGTTATGAAATAATATTCTGTCAAATAGGAGTCAATTGAGTAGGCAATCGCCAAATTTCCAGACAAGCTGAGGAGGTCAGATCTGGTACAGGTTAAAGTGCGTTCACTCAATATAGTTGTCTCCAGCCACATTCACATACAGCAGTAGAGGAACAAAGAGTACAAAGAGGTGGGATCAACAAAGGCAGGAGTTTCCCAGTAGTCAAAACAGTGAGAATGTGGGTAATGAGATTCATAAAATATTAGTTGCTTAAGAGAGTTAAAGGCAATGAAAAAATAATAGGATAATCAGGCCGAAGAGCTGGAAGATCATGTAAAAGTGTGGGGCTGGGGAAACAGTGTAGTTCAAGACATAGAAACTCTAAAATTTTCTGTTTGAGAATGTGATTATGGAAACTGAAATTCCAGGACTGATGCAATTTTTTTTTTTATTAAATCATTAGTGCAATCATGGGGTACAATGTGCTGGTTTCAAATACAATCTGAAATATTTTCATCCAACTGTTCAGCATAACCTTCATGGGATTTTCTTGGTTATTGTATGAAAACATTTGTATTCTGCATTTAGAAAGTTTCACCTGTGCAATGATGCAATTTTTAGAGTGTTAAGGTGAGGTGCAGAAAGTTTTAAAAGCAAGATCAGTGAATTGGAATATTTAGCCAGAGTCCAAATTCCAAATAACACATAATTGCTATTAAGAGGAATCCTTACTTCATATACAATCAGAAATATTTTGATCATACTGTTAGAGATAGCCTTCATGGCAGTTTCTTAATCACAATATGAAGACATTGATATTCTACATTTAATAAGTTTCACCAGTACCCTTCTAAGATGCACCGTAGGTGTGATCCCACCGATTTCCCTCCCTCCCCCCATTCTCCCCCCTTCCCTCCCCTCCCTTGCCCTTTCCCCTGTATT
>CAUYRH010134066.1:0-105894 GCA_963574655.1 Perodicticus potto
TTTCCTGATCTTTTCTGAGAAACTTTGCAAAACGTATTCTAGACATGTTATGTCACCATGTTGGCATTTGCTCCCTACACATTTTGTAATGGCTTTTGTTTTGTTTTTGTTTATTGCTTAGAGACATTTGCTAGAACCCAGGATTTTGTTCTCTAAAGACTCAGCACTCTATCCAGGTGACAGCTTGAGGCTCTGTCTCAAAAATAAATAAATAAATAAATAAAGACTCTCATCTCCTGAAGCAGCTTCCTCCAGCACCATCTCCTCACATCAGAGGTGGTGGAATTGATGGCCTCACTCCATATGATGACTTCCTTGGCCCAGCTGGACAACAGCAACTTCTGAGACTAGGGGGCATCAGGGAAGCCCCACCTATCCTAAAGAAGGTGGGCTTTCATTTTCAAAGGCGGAGTATCCTTTTGGGGCCATCTGGATCCTGCATAGCCTGAGACATGGCCAGGGTGACCAGTTCCACTTTTTACATCTCTCCTTTCTAGCATATTTTAGAACCTGTTTTCATGAGAAAGCATCTATCCATGAAATAAAGAAGAAAAAGCAGGGACCCGGTGATGTCTTGCAGTTTCTCTTCAAGCTCACGTATCTGAGTTTAGGGTGAGTGGTTTTGCAAATTCTCTGCCTGTCTGCAAAGTTCATTTTCAGACCCAGCTGCCTTAGAAATTGCCAAATGGACTGAAATTTGCATTTCTATGAGTGGCTGGTGTTTTAAGCAGTTTTAGATACTTGGGCTCTACATATCTGACCTTGAGCTGTCTGTGGTGATATCTTAGCAACTTTCCCTTTGGTATAGGATGGCTAGTGGTACCTGGCAGCGTGAAGTGAATGGAGTACTCCACCATACGGAATACCGGCCGTATTCCTGGGGCTGGAGTTCCTGCCTTCAAGGAGTTCATAGTCTGGGGAGGAAGATACAATGTCAATATGACACAGTAAGAGTAGGGTGCATGTTTGCAGATGTCATAGTGGAGGGTCCACCTACCTATTTTGGGGGAAGCAGGGAAAGTTGGAGAAACATCTTAAGGAGAAAACATTTGAGTAGAGCTATAAAGGATAAGTAGGAGATTAGCCTGAAAGAGCAGAGAATAGCCCATATAAGGAAGACTGAAGTTGGAGAAAGGAGAACATAAATGGAGGGGAAAGCAGTACAGTAGTGACAAAACAGGCTTTGGAGTCTCATAGACCAGGGTTCGAATCCTAGGCCCACCCTAGTGATCATGGTCATGACATCAGCTTCTCTTTGCAGTGGTTCTCAACCTTCTTAATGCCACGGCCCTTTAATACAGTTCCTGTGGGTCGCAACGCACAGATTGAGAACCGCTGTACTCTTTATCTCAGTTTTCTCATCAGGACGACAGGGCAATGGAAACAGCCTACCTAACCCAGAGTAGGTGAGAGGATGAAGGGACATATGTGTAGCATTGTGTCTAGACCAAATAAAAAGGCTGCATAAATACTATTGTCCACCACTCAAGTGTAAATGTGGCTCTAACCTTAAGAAGGCTAATCCATGCTTGAGATGTAGTCCAGGAATCCATCAGCCTGAAGATGACCGCTGAGGGCGTGAGCGGGACTGAAGCTATTTCAGTAGCTTTTGCAACAAGGCAAATCATTCCCAGAAGTTAGTTACTGATAGCAACCACACATTATTTTTCATGGCTGCATAAGTTCTTGGATCTGGGCTAGGCTTGGCTGATCTTAGATGGGCTTGCTCATGCATCTATGGTCAGCTGGCAGACTGGCTCAGGCTGGCTGCTCTAAGATGGCCTCACTCACCGGCTGCTTGACTGGTTATTGACTGAAGTGACTGGACAATAGGAATCTGATCATGCAGAAGGCCAGCCCAGGTTTGCTCATAGGGCAGCAAGGCCCAATTTGGGAGCTGGCACAATGCTGCCTTGCCACTTTCTATTAGCCAAGGTAAGTCACGGCCAGACCCAAGAGATAGATTAAAATAGACTCCACCTCTTGACAGGAAGAGTTTCAAAGTTACATTACAAAGAACAATGACATAGGGAAGGATAGAGAATTACTGCCATTTTTGCAAATCGTCTACCACAGAACCTACCTAAGATGAGGGTATAGGAGGGAAAGAGGAAAAAGGCCAACTCACAACTCTGTCATTCAAGATCAAGAAGAGGAAGGTGGAGAAGTAGCCTAAGAGGTTTTGGGAAAACCAGGAGACTGCGGTGTCACAGAAGCCAGTGAGAAGAAAGAGTTTCTGGAAGGAAGTAGTTAACAGCATCCAGGCTGCTGAGAATCCAAGGGACATAGTGACTGCAGGGTGACCATCAAATTCCAAATAAAGGTCAGTGGTGACCATGGTGAGGGCAGGTTCATGGTGAAAGAAGACCATTGTGTTCACAGCAAGAACTGGAGACAAAAATGCGTTGACAATATTTTCAGAAAGTTTTGATGAGAAGAAAAGAAAGAGACTTGTTAGGGGTAGAGGGAAGAATAGTTTCTACCTTTCATAAAGGTAGCGGAGACCTAAGCAATGCAACAGAGTTGGAAGGAGCTGGTAGAGTAACAGGTTGAATAACATAGGGAAGAAAGGGAATAAATAGAAGAATATTCCAAAAAGCTGGGAAGGAATGAGATCTGGGCTCAAGAATTGCTTTTAGCAGGAAGAGGAGACATGTCTTTGGAAAGGGCTTTTAGACTTAAGTAAGTTCACAGGTTGATGGAAAAAGGCTGAGGCAGTTCCCTTTCCAACGGCTTCTATTTTCTCTGTGAAGCGGGTGAATTCACCTGCTCAGAGAGAAGCAAAAGTGGCGTTGAAGAGAGGGTTAAAACTCTGCAACAGCCACAGTGGAGAAAGACAGAGTGCTGACAATAGAAATAGAGAAGGATTGCCAGGCAGCGTTGAGGGTCCATTTGAAGTCAGAGACCATAAATTCAGAGTGGCACTAGTGATTTGTAATGACACCAATCTGTGTGGATTTTCAGCAGTGCTGAAACCAGAGATGAGCAATAATGGAATTCATCCAAAGTTGGTGTTTTTCCAGAAGTTGGATTGGAGGAATGTTGGGGGGTCAGGGTATTGGTAAGAGAGAGACTGAAGTGATAGGAAATGGCATCCGAGCCAGACAGAGAAGGAAGTGAAGACAGGAGGGGCTGATGTACACAGGAAAATGGTTGCTGGTGTCATGGACCAGCGAGGTAGCATCTCAAGATCAACTCCCAGGTGAGAACTTGCGCAGTGCTTTACGCAGGTCATGCTCCTCAATCTTCTCCATACTCCGGTAACTTCCTCTGTTTATTTCCTATCCATCTCTCTGCACCCCCATTACCCTAACAATTCACAACCCATCAAGAGCAGGAAAGCCCCGCAGTCAGTAGAAGACAGGACAGTGAGCCCCCGTGGCTTCATACAGCAAATCATCAGTAAGTGACACCAGTACCCACTCAATTGCCCAAGTCAAAATCTTGGGGACTCCCCCTCAATTCCTCCATTTTTATCACTCTCCTTCCCTGAAGCTATCACCAAATGTGGGGAGCTTCAACCTCTTACCCTGAAATTCACTCTTCACACAACAGCCAGGCTGTTCTTTTAGGATATAAATCAAATCACATGCAGTCACTCCTCTGCTTAAAATCCTTCAGAGTTCCCATTGCTTGTAAAATCAAATCATGTTCTTTACCACCAAGTTCAGGTCAAGGAATCACATAGAAAGGTCCCAGGCTAGGAGGGAGCAGAGCAGACAGCAAGTATGGAAAGGCCAGCATGGGTTGGAGAAGGAAGCATGAGAGGATGGGGGATGTTCGGTGAGGGGGAGCCTTAGGCACAGGTGGTCCAGGCCTCGGTGAAGATCATGGCAAGGAGCTGGGGAGAGTCACATTTTGAAAAGAACACTCAACTGCAGTGTGGAGATCAGACAGGCGGCAAGAGTGACTGTAGTCAGACCAGTTCCTAAGACATTGTAATTAATGTTCCAGGCAGGAGTAGATGGCAGCTTAGACTAGTTGGGCTTGGAGATGGACAAAAGCAAATGGATTTGAGAGGTATTTTAGGAGGTAAAATACCTCAAAGGTTTGGAATACCCTTTCTACCCCTACTCCTATATTTGCTGGCTAATGCCTATGAATTATTCTGAGGTCAACTTCGACCTTCTTGGGGTGCTTTTCCTGACATTCCAGGCCAAGTTGTTATACAAAAGCCCAATATATGTTTGCAAAACAGGTAGGACAGAGCAGGATCTTGTGAAGACAAAAGAAACTTGAGTGTGTTTATGGACTGAGAGAAGAGTTCTGGCAGAGAGAGAGAGAGATTGAGATTCTGGTGAACACACCAGAAAGGAGTCATTGATAGACTGAGGTTCCCAAGGAGGAAAGAGGCATGGAATCCACAACACTGGTGGAGGTATTGGCCTGGATTGGAGGAAACATCCGGTCCTGCACCACTACTGGGCTGGTTACACTGGGGAAAAATGATCTCTGCTGGTGGCTAGACCAGTGGTTAGCAGGTCTTCCCAGCATGAAGCCACTGTTTTTGAACCTTAAAATGTTTCCCGGACTCTAAGATGTTACTACATACACTTCTAATATCCATCGATGGAGATAATATGTAATAGCAAGGAACTCTATGAGTTCAAGAAACCCTTTAAATACATTTCCTTTTGGCTAATCACAATTTTATCCACTTTCCTTTACAATAGCTCATACGCTTGTGAAATTATCCCCCTCCCACTAGAAAATGCCTAATGCTCTAGAACAGCAAATCTAGATGCCCTCTGCCCCATGCTCCTGAGTCTACAGGTTGACAATTATGATCGAGTCTAGACCACCTGCTAATGAGAGTTGATCATCTCAATCTGTCTGCCTTCCCCTGGACTGGGAGGCCTTAGAGATGGGTCCTGCCTTTTTTATGTCCCCAGCTTCCCAGGATAGGACAGTAAGACATGAGACAAAATGGGTTTTAAAAAATTCTGGCTGAATGAATGAAAATAGAATTATTTACATGATTTTATTTTATTTTTTTTTACTATTTAACTTGAAATATTTGGATAGTCTCCCTATTCAATTCCTTTAAAAAAATACTGATTTTCTTTCCTCCTAGTGGCTAAAATAATACAGGTTCAACTCATTTTTTTAAGATGCTCATTTGTTTAAGCTGAGGGAGCCTGCCCTAGCTCAGGTTTCATTTTCCTGTTTCTAGATAGTCTTTAGCAAATGTATCATCTTTGTAAAATGCCTGGCTCATTCCACGGAGTAAAATGTACTAAAAGGGTAGGCACAGCCTGTCCTTCAGATGTTCCAGGCCAAATCTCAAATTTCTGTACTTGCGCACACTCATTTGGCTCAACGTATCTTGCAGGATTAGCTTAAGCCACTGCACACCGCTGACTTTTCAGTTTGGGCATAAATGTATAAATCGGAAGGGAGGAATCAGCTGGCCTTACGTGAAAAAACAAAGAGCCATTTCAACCCTTGGCATTTTAATTGGATCCCTTTAATGGGAGAGGCCAACAGAGATCCCAAATCCCAGGAAGTGACTCTTTTAACTTCAGGCTGTCCTTGGAATAATGGAGGGAAAGCTGGCCATGAGAGCTCCCGGGGGCATCCGCACCAGGAACAAACCAACAAACGGGCCTCAAAGTTCAACTGGCAAGTCAGCTGCCATCTCACAGGTGGCCCCTTCTCACCAGTGAGTGAGTGTGCTTCTTCCAGCCACCAATGAGAGGTGGTAAAAATGTTGCACATGGGAAATAGACAATGAGCATTATTGCTTTGGAGGTGGGATAAACTGAACAGTGGTCTTGAAATAGCTGGAGCCCAGAATATGTAAACACACATACGTGTGTGCAGGTACACACCAGCTCACTGTAGGCGCAGCCGACGTTGACTCCTGCTCCGACTGGGCCAGACTCCCTCCCCTGTGTCCTCAACCTCTCCCACCACCTCCCGTGCACCTGCTGCCTTTTCTG
This sequence comes from Perodicticus potto, assembly GCA_963574655.1. Taxonomy (NCBI): domain Eukaryota; kingdom Metazoa; phylum Chordata; class Mammalia; order Primates; family Lorisidae; genus Perodicticus; species Perodicticus potto. The sequence continues at coordinate 5,943 of CAUYRH010134066.1, forward strand.
AAACATGGCTGTTGTCTGAGGACGTTCCTGCTGTGGCAGCCCTCTCAGGTGGAGGCTGTCTTCCCAGGGAGGGAGGCTGGTTCTTCTCCTTACTCCTTACCGCTGCCTCCAGAACTCTCTCTCCATTTTTTGAAAGCCATAATATCTTTGAGACTCAGGCTCAGGATACCTGCTTCCCTCAACATATACACACAGCCCTTGCTGCTGCCACCAACCTGACCATTCCCCTCATTCACTGAAGACTTAGTTCCTGTTTTTATTTTTATTTTTTTAAATTTAATTTAATTTAATTTAATTTTAATTTTTTTTTTTCACTGCTTACATGATCCTGCTATCATGTTGCTAGGCATAGGAAATGGGGGTTCCACATTTAGTCCCAATGGCCCTTAAAAGTTTTGGAGGCATACGTAAGATATGTGCCATGGCATCACCAGCTGAAAAAACCACTGGTCTAGATGAAATGGTTTGTTCTCCGAGCAGCTACATCTGATTTATACAGAGAGTATTTATATTCATGCCCTGCAATCCCAGAGGCACATTATCAGGGGGTTTGAGGACAGAACAATGTGCCTTTTTTATTGTGGACTTCTCTCTTTTGTTATGGATTTGTCTGGCTTCAGCTTTATTTTTAACAATAAACTTGCACCCTGGGGGTCTCAGGTCCCTTTACAAACATTGGCTAAATCTTCTATTCAGCCAAGAAAAATAAGAAATATTTGCTTGCCAAGTCCTGGAAATGCAAGCTTTTAGAATCTAAATGGTTTTTCTCCAAAAAAAAAAAAAAAAAAAAAAAGACCTTAAAAAATCATTTAGTCCAACCCACTCTTTCCAAATAAAGATACTGTGTCCCAGGACCATCGCGTTGACTTGATAAAGCCAAGAACTGAGATGCCCCCAGGTGCTGTGGCTCATCTGCCTTCAAGTCCTGCTCAGGGCACCTCACCATTGCAGCCCCCTGGGACAAGCCAACCCAAGATACGCCACACACCCCATTACTCTCTGTATCCTTTCCCTACATGGTTATTAAAATAATTATATTATTTATTTATTTATTGTCTTTCTTGCCCTTATAATTTTCAGGAAGTTCCATTTCCTTATCGTAGGTGCTCAGTAAGCACTTGTTGAATGAATCAATAAAGCCAGTAGTGGCAGGCAGGGAATCCTGGGGCTTAGAACCCTTTCCATTAAATGGGAAGCATGGCTCTCATTTCCCACACTTCTTCTTTCCCTCAAATTAAATCACATGGTCAATGGGCAACATTTACTAATGCTTACAATGCAGTGAACCAGACTTTACGAAGTGAATGCTTCTATTATACAGATGAGCAAACTGAGGCATAGAGAAGGTCGGCAACTTGTTCAGAGCCACATGGCTTATAGATGGTCGTGTTGGCATTTAAATCAAGGCAGATGGTCAGAGCCCACATGGGTACGGCGTCTCCTAGTAACAGCCAACCACACACTATGAACTTTATACTTTCTTTACTGCTTCCCAGGTCAAATGCTGGGAGTGGTCTGAGGATAACTGCCTCCTTCACAAAGGTACATAATGGAAGCCCAGCCAGAGGAAAGAATCGATTCATGAAGGGGAGGCAGGGTGGGAAGTGGAGACTAGTAGCTTATTCTACCCGTGAGTACACAGGAGAGTGAGGGAAAGAGAAGGAGGGGGAGGGGAAGCGGACACGGCCAAGGGCTGGATGGGAGTCAGCCACGGTGGACAAACAGGCCAGCCACGTGACAACAGTCAGTAAGGCGGGAAAAATAGCAACTTTGACTCTCTGTAAAAAAAACAAAACACAAAAACCTCACTGAAAAATAACAAAATGCGAATGCACAGTAATCTGAGTGGTTCTACGGATACGCATGTACAGGGAAGTCACCGTGTGAGGTGTTTTAGTTACAGAGCAGGAGACAGTGCCTACTTGCGTGAGAAAGAAGACCTCTTGCTTCCAGCAGTGGACATATGGACCTCAGGAGCGGAAATGCTGCCCGTGCTGCTCGAGGAGCTAAAATCAGCTTCACTACCTGAAAAACAACAGGGGGGAGAGCAGGGTGAGGGAAGGCCGCCGAGAGCACGCTGGCCCGCGCGCTGCCTTCCCGGGCCTGGCTCGGTGTTTACACACTAGCTAGCAGGTGCCAAGACTCCAGAGCTGCCAGGCTCCCCGTGTTGTCCTCACAGGAGACAGGAGAAGGCCCAGCACACGATGTCATTCCATAAACACAGCTGAGAGCGCAGAAAGGCTGGTTTCATAAGGCAGCTGGGCTGGCAGCAGAGGACCCACAGCGACCCCAGTGGGGTGAATCCGCATGGCTCTCCTGTGTCACGGCTCACTCAACAACCTGCGTGCGGCCCAAACTTCAAACAAAGGAAAAGGCATACTCATCAGCACAGAAGTAGTTTTTCTAAAAGAGCTATCTTTGGGTTTTTTGTAGTCAGGCAGTCACGCCTGAATGTGGCATAATACCTCCAGACGGTCCACCAGTTAGAAGCAGTCTACCTGCTTACTGACTTTCCCCGACTGCAGAGCCAGTTCTCTGTGAAGACTAGAACCTTAACAAAAAAGCAGGAATTTAACATTTCCAAATATAATGACAGCGATGGAACCTGTGAACTACACTGAAATTTGAAATCTTAGCCTTGGAGAAGGGCTAGGACTAAGGTTGTTCCATAGTTCACAAAGATCATGAGTACTCACTAGAGTTGGGTATTTAATTATAATGGAAACATCCTGTGTGGTAGAATAATTCCTAGAAATTAGTTCTAACAGACATACACAATCTGAAAGAGTAACAATGGAAATAAAGTGAGCTGGGGTAGAAGAGGCCAGACAGAACAATGGAAAGAAGAAAAAAAGGAATTTCTTTTAAGATGAAATTCCAATGTACTTTTGGAAAATAAATCTAGATGCTCAACTTTATTTGACTTTACTAATCAACTTCTACAACACAATTTGTGTGAGTTAGCTCACAATTTTGGGCTGAGGAAAATATGGGAAGTCTAAATACCGCATTTCTAGTGAGCAATGAACACTATGATTATGGTAAGGACTATTTGCCGAATGCCTATAAGCTCGCAGGCCTTGTACGCACCTCGTACATTAAGTGATATAGGGTGGTATCTCTATAGCACTTAATCTTGACAACCGTAAGCGATTAATCGTACTATTCTGCTATTGAGGAAACTGAAGCTGTTTTGTCTCGGGCTTGCGAGTGATGAGTCCTGCTTGGGATCAAATCCTCGTGATATTCCTTCCATGCCGCACTTTGTCTTCGGCAAGGCAGTGGGAAGAAGTAGGGGAACAGGAGAGGCTTTTGAACAAACCAACTATGCCTTGCCATCTCCCTGACAGGCCAAGATGCACCACAGACACAAGATGCAGCCAGACTCTGCTCTGGCAGCCCACTGATAGAAAGAGTTCCCTCCCTGAGGAAGGTAAGCAATGGCAAGGCAGGGTGAGAAAAATCCACTTGCCAGTTTTGAGGACCTTGCATGAAGTCCAGCCTCTTGTTGGAAAGAAATCAAGAATGACCCATTAGCAAGACGACAGCAGTGACTCCCAGCTCCCAGCAGAATTCTACTAAGACGGGGTGGCAATTTGTCATGACTGAGGCCAACTATTCTTTCTGAATTGCAGAGACTTTGTTGAATGATGTAATCGGCTCTGAGAAGCTTCCTAAAGTTAATTAGTTGCCTCTGAGTAAGTATTTTACAATCTCAAGGTCTCCTGATTGGTAGCGCAATCCAGCGTCATGCTCCTCCTAACAGCTTAATTCAGCCAGCCTTGTCTGCTAGTAAATTCTCAGGTTGGTTGTTAAATGATAAAGGTGGGAAATTTTCACAAATAGATCCTGTGGTTACAGCCACTAGGTTTAAGATATTATTTTATAAGGTGAAATTATTACTCTGAAACACTGAGCTGTCATTTCTTAAAAGACACACAAAACTCAATCAATTATAATTTAACTGTCTGCAGAAAACCAGAAATTCTAGACCAGCAAAAGATAACCGCTGAAAATCCACTGTTACCTCATGATGCTTTTGATCTGTAATCAAATGCTTTTGATCGGTAATGATGTTCTCGGAACTGAAAGGACAACTTTGTTCTATATTTTATTGCTACTGGAACTCAATATATTGACTCTAACATATTTGTAGGGCCTAAGGTCACTTTATTCCAGTATTTTTCGCTTATCTTCCACACATGGGAAAAAGAGTAGAAGACACATCCAGGGCTATATTCAAGACACATCCAGGGCTATATTCATTTGAATAACATATGGTGAAAAATGTGTGTGCCCCTACACAACTATTTCAGTTTATGATTTAAAAAATCATAAACTATTTCCAGCTTACTCAATACAATGTAAAATGAATAGTCTGTTTAAGGGATACACAGGAAAGCTAATTTAAACACATTATTTGATATACCTTCCTCGTTTACTCAAAGCAAAATAACTACAACAAAGACAGAAGACCTGAACCTCCACACACTCTTATCAGTTAGTTAGCAATAAAGACATAAGGCAAGAGAGACACTTGTTACCCATTTCCTTTAAACAGTGTGTACAACTTAGGTATTGTAGATTTGGAGTTCAACGCTCTTTTGGGTTACTAAAATCACACACAGAGAATCCTTAACCTAAAAAAACAGAACCTGAGTCAGAGGGCCTGGATTCCAACCCTACCTCTACTGCTTACTAAATGGATAACTTAAAAAGAAATAAAATAAATGGAGAACTTTAGACAAGTTACTGCATCTCTCTGTGCCTCAGTTTCCCAGTCAAATGAAGATGATAATCATAGCTCAGGCCTCCTAGGATGATTGTAAGAAATGAGTGTATGTGTACAGATACATGTATTTATGTATAAATACATATATATACATGTACACATATGTATCCGTACACATATCTTTATAATGTGTGTGTATTTCTTTAGCTAGAGAGAGAAAGAACGCTTAGAAAATCAACTGACCTATCACAAGATCTCAATGAATGTTAGCTATTATTATTATACCACAGGGATTAAAATTAAAAATGAGACTTTCATTAAACTCCATACTACTTTCATAGAAGATTTAGAGAATAGCAGTGGTAAAAAGGGAAAAATATAGTACTGTAATTTTATCACCAAAATGGAAAAACAGTTAATCTTTTGGAATACAAGTATTGAGCATCCATACTTAATACATTATTATAAAACCTAATTTTCCTCTTAATATATCTTTAAAACACATCACATTTTGCTTTATTAAGTCAATGAATATTGATTTTCAACTTTTCTATTATTAGAAACAAATCATGCCAAGCCTCTTTTATGTAGCAACTCATATGTTTCTCACGATGATACAACTCCTCTAAGATAGGGGCATTATCCATCTTCTTTATGGACAAGGCAGACACAAGGTGAATAACGTGCATTACTCACGAGGAGCAAGACCGGAACATAAGCCCTTTGACCTCAGCATCTGTGCTCTCAACACAGCTTAGCGTTCTTTGGGTCCCCACACTTTTACCCTCATCTGCTGATCTCCTGAAAGTAGGGTGAATTTCTAAAAGTAGAATTTTTACATCAAAAGATATGCTCAATTTAAAGACAAATTCCATAGAGATTTATTTTTACTTACTTATTTATTTATTAAAAGATAGACTCTGACTCTGTCACTTTGGGTAGAGTGCTGTGGCAACATCATGGCTCACAGCAACCTCCAACTCTTGTGCTCAGGTGATTCTTTTGCCTTAGCCTCCTAAGCAGCTGAGACTACAGGTGCTCACCGGGACATCTGGCTACTTTTTCTATTTTTAGTAGAGATAGAGGGTCTCACTTTTACTCAGGCTAGTCTCGAACTCCTGAACTTAAGGGATCCACCCTCTGTGGCCTCCCAGAGTCCTAAGGTCACAGGTGTGACCTCACCAGCCTTCATAGAGTTTTACATATGGCACTAGCCCAACACAGTTTTTGTGGCTGAGAAAGTGTTTGCCCTTATCTGTCTGATGTAGATACCTAATTAGTAAATATCCGATGTCACTGGGAACACTCTGACAGAGCTTGGGAAACCATTTGGCCACTGAAAAGCTGTTTAAGAAAAGCTGAAGGGAATTCAAAAATATGCATCTCCAAGTCTTCGTCATCAACAATGTCTTTGCTCCTCATCAATATCATCTTTGATCAGCTGCCCTGGTTGGAGGAGTGGAATTCCAGGATTAAGTAGACAGGATGAATTTCATGACCTTTAAGATGCCCTGTGATGCCAAACTCTTGGTAACTAAGCAGCCTACAGTGGAAGGCATTTTTCCAGTTACCAGGAAGCTATGGCCTCCAGAAATTTTGGTGGATTTTTGTTTGAAAGTATTGCTGAACTCTTTGGAGAGATGTTACTTTTATTTATAATATTAGGGTAATAGGCATTCTGTGCATGAATGCTAAGGCTGGGGAATTAGAGAAGGGTAAAAAAAAAAAATAACTGGCAAAACTAATAACTACACTTACATTTAAAACACTGCCTATAATCCAGTCTCTTAGGACGTTATTTTTGCCTGCTTTCACGAATCCTTGAGGTTCTCATACATCAGAACATCTCCGGCCTGTGAGAACAGAGCAATTCTGCCATCGACTAAGCTGTATTAATCCATTCTAAACCACTGATTTAAGTAACTCCAAATCTTCCTTTATCCTTTATCACTGTAAAGCTATCAAATTCATTCAGCTTGGCCACCTATGTTCCCATCTCAAATAGAGGCAGAAAATTTTTAAAAGGAAAAAAAAATGGTTCCCACCATTTCCCATCTCCCATCCGCCCCCCCCCCCAAAAATATACAGATCTTTTATTTAAAGGTCTCTAGGGAGGAGAAGGAGTCATTTTCACATGGCTGAAGCCAAGCACAGTTATTAAGGAGCAGCTGGAGCAGTGGACACATGCAATTATAGAAGACACTATTAAAAGAAGCTACTCTAAAGCAGATTCAGTAGAACTGACTCTTAGGTTCAAAGCTTTAGGAGGCCTAGCCAAGGAATCCAATAAATGCCTCATAGTCTAAACAGGGGTTTTGTTTTCATTTTTGCAAATTACTTCTCTGAATTTACAATAGTTGCTTCTCTCAGACAAAAAAAAGTTTGATCAAAACATCAATAAATTGATCGAAGACATACATACAGATTTCCTTGCATTTCAGAACAGACGTCTTCTTGAAAAATTACAATCTCCATTCATATTAACATCATAATTTCACAAAGACTTATTTCTATTCTGATTGTTATTAGCTGATGGGGATGCCATACACTTAAAAGCATAAATGAAAACATCTAAAAGCAAACAAGAAGTTCAAATGTGAAGTATTTAGAAAAAGAAAAGAATAAGGTATTTAAAAGTAAATAATTTGCATTGCTTAACTATATAAATAACATTGATTGTGGAAAAATAGCAAAGTCAAAGACAAATGATACCCTAAAAAACTTATGACATAGGATACAAGTCCAATCTCATTATATTTACCAACAACTCATACAAATTAAAAAAAAAAAAAAAGCTAACAGAAAAATGAACCAAGGACGTAAACAGATAAAAGAAAAAGAAAATAAATGTCTAATAATAGATGAAAAGGCACAATCTCCCTTATTAAAAATGTAAGCAAGGAGACTTGTTTTCATCTCTCAGTTAGGCGAAAAAATGTTTTAGGTCCAGAACACAGAAGAGACGGACAGGAAGGGGATTTTTTTGTGTGTGTCGCTTCATTCTCAATCTTCTTCTTGACCTCAGCGAGGTGGTGCTGTCTTCTTGCAATTCTAGACCATGAATGGAACAAAGCAACCCAAGGCTGGGAAAGGGGTGACAATGATTGATACCACACTGCCAAGCAATCCCGTAAGGCTCTAAAATACATGTATTTTGTTAAACCTCACTTTTGTACTTAAACATGGCTCTTCTTAATTGACTCTAAGACCTAAGACTGCCTCTCCTAATCTGTGTCCCCACCGTGAGACCATCTCTGGGGACACCATGGTCTCCTGTGACTCCCGGGGTCCTGCCCAACCTCAGCAGCAGCGCCGTGTCACAGCCCGTGGTCCACACAGAAGTCACGTCTCTGCTCACATCTGTCGCTCCCTCTCAGCAGCACTCCTCCCCCTTCGCTCCACTGACACAGAGCAGAGTCCCATCGCTGGACTCAGCCAGGCTCCACGTCCAGTGTCCTGATGTCCTTTCTCCTGGTCTGTTCATAAATGACCTCTCTCTCTTTCTTGCCTGCAATTTCAATCTCCATGAAAGTGGAGACTGAAGTTTCTCTTTGCGTTTTATGAGGTGATATGAATTAGTAACCCCGGTTGCCGGCTGTGTGACCTTGGGAAAAGGAAGTTCCTGGGCCTCACTTTCTTCCCTGAATAATGGCATCTATGTCACAGGGTTGTGGTCAAGATTATGGGCCAAAAGTACACATAGAAAATAGTGCTGGCACTCTACATGCTTTAAAATGTCACTATTATTTTTATTTTTCTTAGGATCACCCTCTCAGAACTACATCTGGGCCCCCACACATGTGAAGCCAAAATCAGGGAGAAGACCTTGGAACCGAGACTGGGGGTGAGATGCGGCTGTCGTGTGGGGTGGGAGAGGTTTCCAAACACGGAAGATGAGTCTTTCTCACCAGTGAGTAAATCCTCAGACCTTGACTGCACTGGCCGAACTCTCCGATTTCACAAGGCCAACACACACTGAAAACTAGGGAGCTGATTACCAGAGGCTCCCTGCAGGATCCGAGGATCACACGGAACACACAGCCAGAGGCCTCACGCTACTCAGGTGTGCGTGGCCCACAGCTCTGCGCACCTGACAAACGTCTCAACCCTGATCCCGCCTTCAAAAAGGGACAAATGTTTCAGGAGGGACATCAGTTAGCTGCCGAAAGAGGTCAGCAAAGGGGAAGGTTATTCGGGGCTGAAAGGATTAAGACCTCCCGGAGGAGGCACACAGAACCAGTGGCTTTTGAAACCACTGACAGCTATTTAGGACTGTGGCAGGCAGAGCTGTGGAGACAGGCCTGAGGGGCGAGGGACAAGGGACAGCGAGTGGAGACCGTGTCCCTGGAAGAAGCAGAAGCAATGGCAGGGACTGAGGTAATAAGGCGACTTGGAGGCAGGTGAGCTTAAGACACGGGCTCCAATGTCAGTGACACGTACCCCATACATGCATTCATCATGCGTTTATGATTTAATAAAAGGCAAATAATAATAAAAAAAGGGCTGCTCAGACTTGACACGCAGGTCTCTTTATTTTCTCAAATTTCTACCTTTGCTCCTCTGAGAAAACATGGAAACTACCTCCCTCAGAGAGGAGGATATCAAAGGAAAGGAAGCACGTGTTGTTCCTACCCCAGTGATGCCGCAATTCTGTCTCTCCACGGACAACCCCCAGCGGTCTCCTGACACCCTCCCCTGGTCGTGTCGTTTATAAGCCAGGCCACCTGACGTGAGAGGTGGGAGAACGTGGCAGGCAGACAGTGCTGTACAAAGACTAAGCGTGGAACTATTTTTCTGTTGGAGAATGACCTCTCATTATTTTTTTTCAGCGACACGGAAAGCTATTTTCTCACTTTCTTTTTTTAGTCTCAGATTCATAGAACTAGATTAATATAATTGGTTAATTATATTAATGTTATATTAATATTGGTTCTTGAAATTTTCTCATCATTGGTCCATGCAAGACAATATTTATTTATTTACTCTGATTAATACGACGTATCTTTTGTTTGTTTATGTTTTGACATTATAATGAATGAGGACACCACTGCCCATGACCAAAATGAGAAAGCTGACAGTAACCAACTCACTTCTGCCTCTGCGACCCTTCCCCATCCAATCCTCTGTTCATCATTTCCTTGCTGTCACTATGTATGTGTGTATGCCTAAGAAGCAGAACACTGGGGCTTTTGTTCTATTTGCCTTTTTAAAATAAATAGGTTGCCACGATGTATGTAACCTTTGGGGACAGTTGCACTCAAGGTTATGTTGCTAAACTTCTCCATAGACTGCAGGTAGCAGGCATTCACTTGGCTGCTATGTAGCATTCCAGGTGGGGCTTCCTTGGAGAGTATGTATTGGTGTTTCACGCAGCCCACAACTTGGCCCTCGTTTCAAGGCCCCACATCATGTGTGAACCACAGAGTAAGGGAAATACCTTCATTTTAAACCAGATGCCACTGTTTTGGAGAAGGGGAAACCACCACGTAAGTCTCCACGTTAGAAAACAACGCCTTGCTTTGGAAACGTTAAAGCCAAAGTCAAGTCTTCTGTCTCTTTATTCTCATCCAAACGTCTACATGTTACAGCTGACAACTCACTTCCAAATGCCTTTGTGAAGTTAAATAGCCTGGTCTGTAGAGCAGGTCAGGCAACTTTGGGACAGATTTTAAACCATCCTCAGTAAATAAGAAACATGTTCCCAGCTGACCCTGATGGTTGCAGACCATACTTAGAGAGGTGACTGGCGAATTTAAGAGCAGAGATGACAATTTTTAAACTTCAATAATGTATAGATGGGGTGAGACCCAGTAACGTAGGTTTAATAAGCCCTCCAGGTATACGAAACAGTAAAGCTTGGGACCACCTGCTCTAAGACACCCCACTCCTGAGACCCCAGACTGCAGTCTGCTTGGCTATAGTTTAAAATATAGACATACACTGTAGCATGTATTCTGGGAACCACTTTCCAATAGTTTACATGAAAAGTAAGTGAACTGTTTAATTTACTCGCCATAATACTGAGTGGTCCTAACTATGCTTCATATAATTGACAAAATATATTTAACAGCTGTGCTTAAGAGAAGGGATGGGTCCAGGGTTCAAATATCTGTTCTTTCATATGAGAAATGCGTGACCTAAGGCCATCGCTTCTCCTCACGATGCCTCAGTTTCCTCACTCTAAAAAGGGATAAAAAGAAGTGCCTATTGCATGGAACTCTTGTCAGAAGTTTAATGCCATTGTGGGCTACTGTACGAGCACAATAAATATTCACTGTCCGCCTACTCATCCACGTGCTCTGTGTGTACCTGCTAAATGCCAAGTTTCTCTCAGAATTCTTGCATGCGGGCACCACAGACTTCTCTTTAAAGGAGTGTGCCTTAAATGAATAAACTTTCACACAGGTGATGTTTATTACAGACCACCAGGCTTCTCTCAGTAATGGCTACAAATGGCTCGCTCTGTGCACACACTGCTGAGAGTACTGTATGCGGACGCTCATTTAATCCTCACCCATCCAGACGCTCATTTAATCCTCACCCATCCAGCCTGTAAAGGACGTACCATTATTATTTCCATTTCACAGATGAGGAAAGGCTATGATAGGTCACTGGTTTGAGGTCACATAGCTCATGAATGGTAATGCTGGCATCTGAAACACTTCAATAATAAATGAATCAAAATATTCCTTAAACACTAAGAAAGCACACCTGCATGGAACTTGCAGAGCTGGGTACATTTTTAAATTTTCCCCTAGAAACACTTGCTTGCTCTCACAAGGGGCATGCTGAAACCACTGAAAATACATTTGCAAACAATCTGTAGCAGGGGACCACCATTCTGCTCTGGGTCATCTACTTTAAACAAAGATAACAGGATTAAATCTTCATTCTTTAAGCAAAACCTTAACACATTATAAATAAATTTAAAAGAAGTACTGCCGTTTTAAACATCAAATAGATGAAAAACATCAAGGGATTTTTCATGCTGTGGTCTGAAGACCCCCCCCTCACCCACACCAGTACAGTATACTTGCACTAATTTGTTAAAAACACAAGTTCTTGACTCAAACTCCAGATCTGCTGGTTGAAATTTCTTCCAATCAGTCCCATAATCCACATTTTTTTATTTTTGCTGTTTTTGGCCAGGGCTGGGTTTGAACCTGCCATCTCTGGCATATGGGGCCGGCGCCCTACTCCTTTGAGCCACAGGTGCCATCCCATAAGCCACATTTTTACGAACTGCTCAGGTAATCTTTTATGTACAGTAAAGTCGTGAAGCCATCACAATCAATGGTTCCTGTTTCAGAATCTGTTTAGTAACTCTGGGAACTATCTTTTCCATCCTAAAGGCTGCCCACCTGAGGCCAGGATCATTTCTTACCAGGAATTCCTAAAATGGCCTCACACTGTGCTCAGCTGCTCCCGTGGCCCTGAGCACTGTGCCTTCCACACTGGAGCATAAATCTCATTAGGTGGTTCCTTTGTTGCAACCATTCCATGGCATCCTGTGCTCATAAGATAAAGTCCGAACCCCTTAGTATTATTTACAAGCTCCTCATACTCTCTCTAGCCCTCCCCCTCCACACCCCCTGCCAGTGGAACCCCTATTTCCTGAAGGTGGCACAGTTGTCCCTGACTCGGTTTTCACTTCTGCTGTTCCTTCTCCCTGGATTGTTTTCCCATCCCTCTGTCCTGGCGGACTTCCCGTTCTTCAGGTCTCAGTTTAGCCTTCACCTTTAACCTCAACTTCCTTCAGGATGGGATTAGATGGCCCTCTTTTATGCTGCCAGCCTACCCAGAATTTAGTAAGCTTTTATCACATTGCAATAAAAATGCCTGTTTGCTTTAACATGTAATCTAGGATGTTTATCAGCTGCTCCAGGGTGTGTCCTGATTGTATCCCAGTGTCTAACGCCCACAGGGAGTGCTGGTGCCTTGGAACATGTCACAGCATTAAAGGTTCCTCCGTCCTTGGCATTCAGCAAGGGCTCCTGGAAGGGCTCTGGACCACGTTACCTTCCTCTTTCTCCTACTTCACCCTTTAGGTTGGATCGACTGACTGGCATTACTGACAATTAGAACAAAAATACTCCCTCCACACCTACTTCCGACCCATAAGCCCAAATTGTGTAAAACTCAGGATTTCAGCCCCAGATACTAGCACCCAATCACCAGGCAGCCTGGGAAGACATCTGTATCCCCAGAGCCAAGCACAAGGGCTGGTCTACAGGAGACTCAGAAGAATATTTAATGAGGGAAGAAAGTACTACAAGAACTCACAGACATGACTATGGAAACAGTATCACTGACTTTTGAGAAATCTCAAAGGAAGAAAGGTAGCAATTTAGAAATGGGCAAAGCGTATGCATATCACTAATGCTGGGAAAAGACGAATTCTGAAAAGCACAAGCAGCTAAGTGTGAGTTGATCTCTAGTAAAATATTAGAAAAGATCTCTTTAAAAAAAGGCAAGGAGCCAGCAAGTGTTCCTTGAGAACCAGATACGAAAACAATTCTCACTTCCTTTACTGACAGTTACCAACTGCCACATAATTCACCTATCTGCAGTTCAGCAGACACTTAGGGCAAACATCAGGATACTCTATGAACAAGGTCGACATGTGTGCACTGGGTGATAGCTTAGTTCAGTACCCAAGGGATGCTGACGAATGGCCTGCCTGTCAGCCTCCGGGGAAATCTCTAGTAACGCGTCACCTGGCTCTGTCCTCGCCCTTATCCTATTTAACATGCTTTATTAATGACAGGAATGAAAACCTGGATGGCATGGTGTTGACGGCAGACTCCTGATTACACAAACCTTGAAGGGATAACTAATTTAAACGAATGACAGAGTCAGATAATAACGCTACTAGCCACTGTGTATTCAGAGCCTACTCTGTCAAGAACGCTCCTTCTGCTATTTCCTTTAATCCTGCTCCCAAAGACATACAGGGCAAAGACAAGGAAACTGAAGGTCTGAGTGGTGATGAGGCTCGCCCCACATCACACAGCTGGTAAAGAGCAGAGCTGGCAGGTCCACCTCCACGTTGCTATCTCGTGATGAGGATTCACAAACATGTAAGAAGCAGAAACCAAAATGATAGTATTTCAGTTAGTCCATTTCAAATATGTGTTGAGTCTTTCATCTCCCTAAGACCCTGGATGGGGGAGTCGAGAGATAAGGAAGAACAGTTTCAATGTTCAAGACTCTTCCAGGAGGAGTTGGGCTACAAAGACAAACCGGAGGGACCTAAAACGGAACAGGACGTATGCAATGCAGAGAGGAAGGACACTCAGGGAACACAGAGGAAGGAGAGGAAGGACCAATCCCCTTAGCTGGGGTGAGGGGAAGAAGGCGGAGGACCATGAATGGAAGAGATGGCACTTGAGATGGGCCTTGAACACCAGGGAGGATGTCAACAAGGGTTGTGGGTAAGGAAGGCAGCTGACCCTAGGTGGAAGACACAAATGAACTTATGGAGAAAGAAAAACATGGGAGGAGAGGAGAGGAGAGGGGAGGGGAGGGGAGGGGAGAGAAGCGGGGCATATATTGAATCCCTTGTTTGGCTGGAATATAGTGATCAGAGGAGAAAATATTGCCAAGGAAGGTGAGCCGTCACCAAAGAGTTGAAAAACGTGAACCGTCTTCTACGGGGAAGAGGGAAGCAACATGTATTGAAGGCAAGAGGGCGCCATCATGAATTTTGAATGGGGTGGTTGCATAAACAGAGAAACTCTTTATGAAGACATTGTGACAGCAATATCTAGAGGAGAGACTGGAGAGCAATTCAAGTGACTATCACAGTTTAGAGACGGCTTATATGGTAAAGGGGGGAGAGCCCTAAATGAGGATTCCCTTTCCATATAGCTGTGAGGTTTGCAAATTAACTGCAGCGATTCAAAATAATTTAAAACTCCAGGCAACAAAAGGATTTAAAAACTGGTAAAGTATAAAGTGAGTTAAATATTAACAAACACATTTACCTTATGCTTTACTCTTGACTGCGGTACCACCCACATAAAAAGGACAATCAAATGGAGCTAGGTATGTTTCCTGCACAATCAAAGGGCAGGAAAGCAAACAAAATGAGAATTATCTCACCCAAAAGAAAGGAAAAAATGTCTTTCATGTTGCCTGAGGAATTTGTGGAATATTGAATAACCTGATCAGAATGGATTGAGATGCCAGACTTACCACTGTGTAATCTTTAATGCAATTTTTTTTAAAAACAAGCACAAAGGTCAATAATACAAAACAAATAAGGTGAGTAAATTCTGGCAATGCCTGGTGTCTATACAGAGCATGAGAACAAAAGCAAATGGCCTAGTGGGGGTTGTTTTAACCCTGCCACATGTTCCAGGAATTAAAGTGAGAAAGGGAAAGACAGGATAATGACGTCACATGGAAATGTTAGCAGAAGTCCTGGCAGCACCACAGAGAAGTTTCTGGAGCAGGGGATGGGCTCAGAGGGAAGCAGGTACAAGGCAGGTAGCACAGCTGCCTGGACCGCTGCCCTCAGGGGCCTCACTCCCAATTTAGCTTCCTTGCAGAGCTGGAGAGCAAGTGAGAAGGGGCAAAGCATTCACTTCCAGCGGCAGACCCCAGGATTTTACTCACGCCACAGTTAACTGGAAATTGTTCCAATTCTTGAGCTTCTTTCTACTAGTCCTGGTGAGCCTTGCAGCATTCAGGAAGAATGCAGCATGCCCATGATTAGATTACGCCCTGCACACAAATTATGCTCTGCGTTTCTATGGACTTGTTAAATGGAGCTTGTCCCCAGGATCTCACCCTCAGGGACATCTGGCTCAAAGAGCGGGTTCCCAGGCCAACCCTTTGCTTGCCCAGCTACTCTGCCCCGCCCCCTGCACAAATTAACTTTTAAATTCAAGTGCACTCAATGTTCCGTACTCTCTACACCCCTCTCCCTGCTCCCCAACAATGTTCTTTGAAGAAACAAAATGGAATAGAAAACCAAGACAGAGCATTCCAAAAAAATCGAGGGCACTCTCCTTAGGACCACTGGAGAGGGTTTGCATGGCAGTAAAGAGAAGAGAGTAAGTAGGTTTTGAGAAGAATTAGATCCTATCTTGCTAATTTCTATGCCCTACATTTGCAAGCACTCTGACAAGACAACACTAACACGGCCCAGAAGGAACAATCTTAATAAAATTGAGTTTCAGTGCTGCCTTGGCATATGTATTAGAACCACAAAAATGTCTTGCAGCCTCTATCATGCCCATTTGGTCGCACACATGTCCTGATGATCTACTGTGTTCTAGGAACTGTGCTCATGATGAAGGACACGAGGGCAATGAAATCATGGCTGCAGGACTTCAAAAACCTACCCTTGTCTTTCGATATATGTTACGGGATATGTATCTAAGATGGTAAAATTACTTTTAAAGTGCCAGGAAATGATAAAACACTTGTTTCAATACAGTATACCCCTCAGGAGACACAGAAAATGGGACCCGGGAGGAGAACACGGGCAGCTTCAATGGTAGTTGTATAGTGGAAGGTGAGATCACAAGTGTTTGCTTTATTATTACACTATGGAGCTTACCTGTATGACATGTATTTTTTATGCATCAAATTACATGCAATATTTAAAAAGAAATTAGGGAAGCAACAAAAAGTGAATTTAAAACAAAAGATAATAAAATGATCATGAGAAAGAAAAAAAGAAAAGAAAGGGAAGAAAGAAAATACAGTCCTAGTCCGGGGGTGGGGGGGTTCCTATCCCAGCCCAGGAAAGCGCAACCTAAAAAATAATTATGAAATATAATGTGCTATAACGATAAACAATTTTAAGAAAACACCTCTAATGGTGTATGGCACTTAAGGGGATAACAATTGCATGTTATGTTCAAGTCTCTAAGCGTCCTTGCACTTACAAAATTCGGTCTTACCCTGTTTAAGCGTGAATATTGCATTACATCCCTTAACAGTGTGAGTCACAAAGTCCTCTTCTGAGTTATCATGGGGTTCTGCACTATCCCCACAAACACACCACGATATGTGGGGATCCCTTAGCTTACAGTCAGGTCTCAGTATGTGTCACTGCCGAGCACCTCAATAAATATTTGCAGAAAAAACCACTGAGTAGCATTGCTGGGTTCAGTTCTGTGAAGCGGGGGCTGAGAAGAATGAGAACAGTGTGGAACTGCTAAATTGGACACCCCTCTCCAAAACTCAAGAATGACCCCTCTTTGCCTAGGCAAAACTGTCCCTGGTTTTCTGGCTTGGCAGTGGAGAAGGCCATGGCACAATCTCCAGGTCCTAAACCATCCCTCAGGGCACACTGGTGCTTCTAAGCCTGCGGCTTGGATCTTTCACTTCTTCCACGAACTTCGAGGGGAAAAGCATTGGATGTCAGGCAGTAACCCAGTATCACTTTCAGGCACAGCCTCCGTCTCTCAAGAACAGTCAAGCCCGCCAGTAGTCTCGGTAGAAATCAGATCTTCCTGGCAGAGGCTGGCAGAGCCTGCCTATCTCAGCCTCAGAGGTGAGTACAAGAAGCCAAAGACTCAGGAAGATCCAGTTTCCCTGAATAATGTTGTTACCATACAAGACCAGACAGCATCCCCTCCTCTGACCCAGCCACAAACTCCCACGATGAGAAAGCATTTGACAAACGGAACTGTCAACTGAGATCTCCAAAAGCTCCCCAGAAATGACCCACAAATCATGACAGCAGCACCAAGGACCTAACAAACATTTGACAAATTGTGCATGCGTGACTAATAACAATGGGAAAGAAAGTAGGGCATTATTCTGGTCACAGCCTAGAAGAATATAAGTAAAAGGTCGCCATACTGGTGGGACTGCTGCTAAGGATTTATTTATAATTTTTATCCCGAAACTTTACAATGGAAGGCTCATTCTAGCTAGATCGTTTGAGGGAAAGTGCACATGAAATCATGGTTAGCAAAACATATTCAGCATGTATGGACATACATTGATTGCAAGTTTCCAACCTCTCCACGTTTTAACCAAACCCTGCAAATGTCTCCCTTTTTCCAGTCAAGTGAGTTGGTGTAATCCTTGTTGCAAATGCCACCTTCTTTCCAGGGATAACAGATGGAAAGAAGAAAGGATGCCAAAAAGAAGAAGTGGAAATTAAAGTGACATTAAATAAAAATAAAGCTGCAAAACATAATCTAGGTCATCTCTACATGCATTTTAAAATAAGCACCAGTAGGCCCTGCACATATGGCACTGGTTTTACATATTTTTTTTGACTCAGATGTCATACAGGATTAGAGCAAAAGGCAAAATCCCAGCATGGGGCCTATTTTTATACAGATTAATCAATCATTTCCCATGTCCTCCTCTCCCATCATTCCCTAAACTTTCAACTTAATGAAAATGGTTCTTTTTAAAAAATATGTCATTTACTGCACTCGGGAAATCCTTTCAGGAAAGCAAGTGAACTTAATATTTGAACCCAGATTTTAACTGTCATGTTTTAATTCAAGTTATAAATATTAACTAGACTAGACTTAGGCTATGGCCTAGCATTTTTTATCCCACGAATCCATTGTGTTAGTAGCAACAAAACTAATTGGCAAACATTTTATTATGTATATGGGTAGCTATTTAGTAAAACATAAAGCCGTACAATTGGAAAGAAAAAGGTTTACTATATAGTTCACTCATCGGCTACATTCTCATGTATATTATATACCTTAATTCCTATTAAAATGCTACGCACATAGTAGGTGCTTATTAAGTATTTGACAGGAAACTTGATAGGCTGAATGGAATCCAACCGAGCTTTTAGCTAATGTCTCTTTTGACTACCAGCCCTTGTAAAAATGATGATGATGACACGTACAGTAATCACAATAATATCTAGTATCTTTAAATACCCCAGATGCCATTGATTTTCTCATCACATTTCCAAAGGAGCCATATGTGATAGGCACTCTTATTGTATCCACCACACCAAAGACAGGACAGTTTTAGAGAGGAGATTCAGACATTTTGAGGTTGACAAAAAAAAAAAAAAAAAAAAAAAATCCCACCTACGATGGTTTTCAGAGATGGGCAGACATATGAGAAAGAGATGTAGGGCCTTATACTCTTAAATACAATGGGGAAAAAATTGGGGGGAAGTGTCATCCACAGTTTCCAGGTCTCCAAAATTATGATCTGTACAGATTTTATCATGCACCCATTTTTGTCTGCTGCTCCATCTACTGACAGAAATTACATTTATAAAATATCAAGGCAATGACCTAGAGCTTAAACCCAGTGACAAAGCCAAGGACAGAGTAGTCCTCAGGACATGCCCAACCTTAAAGGGTGTCACCTTTTCATCAGTTTGGGCAATTAAAATCGAGCCATGACTAACTGTTGGAAAAGATGACATCAAAATAGTTCAGCCTTTGCCTGAACAGTCATGAAGACAGAAAATAAAATAAACTTACAATCTAGCATAATGCTCTGTGCTCACTCAGATGATTAAAAATGAATCTCTCACATACCAACAGAGTGTCTGTTCTGGTTTTTGGTTGTAGCTGCTACATGCCAGCTTTCTAGCACATCCTAAGGCTAAAAGTCTTAATTTTATGCAGTTTTAAAGTTATTGAACTAGACTTGGGGTTATCATGTGCATAGACTTTTTTGGTTCTACTAATTAATTTTAACACCACAGGGAATAATCATTTGCCTAGTAAAGTGCTTTAATATGACCCATGTGTTTTACGACATCGCAAACCCAACCCTTATGCTCTTGGTATGTACAATAAAGAGGAAGTGTTAGGTCAAATCAGTTAATTAAAATAAAAATAATCCAGGCTGGGCTCAGTGGCTCATAGCTGTAATCCTAGGAATTTAAGAGGCCAGGGTAGGGGTATTGCTTGAGGCTAGGAGTTCAAGACCAGCCTGGGCAATAGTGAGACCCTATCTCTATAAAACATTAAAAAAAAAAAATAGCTAGCAGGGACAACACATGCCTGTGGTCCCAGCTATTCAGGACCCTGAAGCAGTATTCCATCAGTCTAGGAGTTTGAGGTTGCAGTGAGCTACAATGGTACCACTGTACTCTAGCCCAGAGTTAGATCCTGTTCAAAAAAAATTACACATCCCAATTCCATGGCTATGAAGAGATGCAAAATTTCTAATGGATGCCATGTGAGAAAAGGAAATTCAAACTGCTCAGAGAGATGTGCTCTGAATAATGTTAATGGTGAATAGGCAGACATGGGCATTCTCTTTCCTAATCACATGAGCAGGCTCTCTCTTGGTAATAAATACATCGTGTCTCAGCCTACACAGAGGCCCATGGCAAACGAAGTGCAGCGCCCATTAGCAGTAACTGTGGCTGTGTGCCTCTCTTCCTCCAGCACACCACCGGTGGGAAGGCCAGGCTCTGTATCCACAAATGCAACCTGCAATGCTCAGCGCAGAGGAGCCTTCTAAAATGTGGCATTCGTGCATAAGCATTTTCCTTTTGGCATTAGGATTGCACAAAAAGACTCACAAATAACAAGACCTGTGAGTATTTTGTAAAGTTTGGTTTTAGACCTTGCATCCACAGTAGACAAAAACTTTTGTAGGTTACACTTTTGGCTTACCATAACTTACACACACACATTTCTGGCCTACCACAACTTACACACACACATTTCTGGCCTATCACAACTTACACACACACCAACACGCACACACAGCATAGACTCTGTGATCTAATATCATTATTTACTTACTGTGACTAGTCCTACTTACTTAGAAGGGAAGCTTCGTAGACTTTCATGGCAAATACTGCCTCTGCAAACAACTTCCCACCACAGGCTGGGGATGTCTTTTGCAGAAATACAGCGTGCGCTGCTCATCTCTCAGTGGAGTACAGTGTCAGGGTGGGGTATCCATGGAGACCGAGCCGCCTGCATGTGCAGGGCAAGGAAGTTACTCTGCTGGGCACCATAGCAACAGGAGGCAGAGGGAAGGCCAGCCTATCAGCGAGGAGCCCAGGGCCTTCTCCCTGGTGACTGCAGCATTTCAAACGAAACCATCGCCCTCATGAATGGACACAAAGCATTTGAAGAAATACCAGATTATCAAATAGGAATAAGTGCCTACACAACAGTCAAGGCTAATCCTTTGACAATACTGGAACAAAACATACAGAATCTGTCCACGCTGATTATATTACCCCAAAGGGCAGGGAAGAGTTTCCACGACGACCCCACACAGCCCTACATTTAACGGCAAATATGTGACATGTTGGGGAAAATGCTTGGTGTACTCCATGAATTCCAGCTATTTAAATATGCAAGATGCTTCACGGCACTGCCAAGGAAGAATAGGAGGGGAGATGGGTTGTTTTGAGGGGAGAAAATGGAATCTAGGGACTGTGGTAGGCATATTCTTTCCAACAGGAGCCTGCGAGGAGAAAATATGTTTAGCAACCTTCCACCAAAGTGCTGCATTCTTACTGAGACGGCATCCACGGTAAAATAGGGCTGATACATGTGAGACGGCAAGTGGACATTAAAATGCCTTAAAGTGGCGCCATCTGTAAACTTTCCTCATTTCTCATATTAAAACAGTATGAAAGTGATCATTTATTAAGCACATGCTGTACACCGGGGAAATGTCACTACGAATATAGCCTCCTACAAATGCTCCATGATTGCCTGTCAGAGTGGTGGAAGCGTTTACAGGATGCACAGACTCTGCTAATATACCTTACATCTTTGTGATTCTCACAGCAATGTGAAAAAGCTAAGTATTAATTCCTTCTCCATATCACTGTTGAGGAAAAAGAGAGCATATTTCTTTATATCACCAACTAAACTCCCCTTCCGCCCACTGTCTGCAGATAACCTGTCCACTCTGTCTCATTGTCTAAACGTAAGGTGAGGCACTGCTCCTCCTGCAATTACCTCTCAGAAAAGAAGAAATCCCCTTATATTAGAGTCCCTCCAAAGCCCGTAATTGTAGGGCTCTCTCATAATTACCTTCTTTGAACTAAAAGTGCCATTTGGGGAAGACACATCATCTGAATTGGGTTCAATCAGTGCTAGTTTAGGCTGCCTTCAGAGGTCAACTGATGGGATTGTTTAAAAGGAAGGAACCAAATCTAAAAGCAGATTTTATAATTGTTCCTGTGGTATGACGCCACCAGGCCTGTAATGATCACTTTAAACGGTGACATAGTCAGTGGTGAAGTTATAGCCATCACAAAAACCTATATTCCTTGCTATTTGAACTCAGAAACTCGAATAGCTTTGGATAGTGAAGGCTATTCACATACGTCTGCAGGACAACAAAAAACCCAGCTGCCCCCATGCTGTACAGTGTATGTTGTGATGGCCGGCTAGTTTTTCACTAATGTCCATCGCCATTCTCCCTCTTCCCCATAATAGTAAGTGCCTATTTGACTAAGATATCCCATCCTAACCTTAAAACGACCAGCTGGCTGCCCTCGTCCCATTCCTTTCTTCCTTCCTTCTGCCTGGGAGATGACCGTCAACTTGGTTCCTCAAAGGGAAGCCAAGTGTCTCCGCAGCCCAGCCGCCTAACAGCTTGCACGGCCAAAATACCCAGGTGCTGCTTTGCAATAGACAAACGTGTATTTTTAACCTCTGTATTTTGGTGTCTCTTTGTATAACTTAACCCATACACTCACAGAACGTGTAGGCTTGAATAAATGTCCAATGAACGCATCAGACATGAATTCAGAATTGCCTTATCTCCTATGAAAGGGGAAGAAGTGAAGACGATCTGCTCTGGAAAAGTCAAATGAGTTAGAAAGTAGCTCTAGAGATGAGAAAGAGCAAATAAAATTTTAAAATGAAAGATGAATTAAAAAGTAACCTTTCAAAATTAATAGAACATAAACGTGTTTAAAACAATACATTTAAATGCTATTGAACACTGACTATTTCATCCACATCTCTGAAGGCTTACTAAAGTTAGCAAATAAAATAAAACCTTTAAAAATCTCACTAGGAAAATAAGGCTACCTAATATTCTGTCGCATGTATATAATGTATCCCTATACTTTTCTCTTTCCATTGCCTGTACCCTGCACTGAGCCATCTAACTTTAGTGTCTAGTTTCACCTCTTGATCTTCCAAACTCCATCGGGTCTCCAGAGGGATCTGCAACACATAAATCTAATCATTTCCCTCTTTTTAAAACCCTCTGACATTTTTCGCATTACTCTAATAATACAGACGTCATCTGCCACCACTCTTGTACCTTCTTTACCCATTGCTCTGCTCACTGCTTACACTCCCCCATCCGCCCTCCCCAAGCGTGAAGGAATATGCTAACTTCTTAGCTCAAATGTCATCTCCCCAGACAGTCCTCAGCCCATCTCCCATCCCTCTCGCTCACATTACCTCGTCTCCCCTTGTCACTCTCTGAACTGGCATTGCCTGTGCACTTACGTATCAGCCATCTCTCCACCTTTACGGTGGGTGCCTTGTTCGCTTTTTTACTCCTCTATCCTTAATGCCTAGAACAATGATGTCAGCACTGAGCAAACACTTAATAAATATTGGTTGGATGAATAAATGAAAGCTAATAAAGGCCGAACCAGAATTCAAACCTCTGTTTAGCAGAAACCGCTTCTTGATTAAGTAGTAAAGTGAGGGTTCCCTTTTTCTAAGACTGTCACGTAGTGATCACAGCGTTCTAGTGTACGCATCTTGGCCGGCAAGCCCATCACAGCGGTATTCCTGATGCACTCCTTGGAAGCCAGCTTTCATGTAGCTGACTGATACCCCTTGGCTGCTATCGGACAAAAGCCAAAGTGGTGGAAAATGTAACCTGCTGAATTACCCAAGCAAACATACTATGTTGTATGACACACAACTTTCTGTAAATAACGCTATAGCACCCCAAAGTGCCACACCATAAACTGTACCAGCAAAGACGACAGGCAGGTCCAGATGTTTATCCCTCTGGCTCCTTCCCTGCCCAAGTCCACAGTTCCTTCACAGGCAGGTGCGAGCTCTTTCCCTCTGGGTTCTGGGTAACTTGACCCTCCTCTTGCTCCTTCAGGATTGAAGAATGGCTCCAAGCTATTGCCAGTATCCAGCATTTCACCATTCTTTGTTGGATCCCCTCAACCGTGCACATACCCTAGCAGGCAGTCTCTTCAATAACCTCTCCTCACATAGAAAAAAACTAAAAAGCCCAACTTAAGGCATGTAGCGGCGTGATCTACAACTCTTGGTTAGACGTCTGTGTGTAAAAGAGGTTTCCAGGTTTATTTCTGTTATGCTGACACAATTGATAAATATGTTCTGGGCTGCTGGAGCTTCCGCCACTTCTGTGGGATCTATAATGCTTCCTTCTCAACACATTACGGTACTTAGTAGGCATTTAGCAGGCCCCCAAATCAGTGGCTAAGAACACTGCGTATGCAATAAATCCTAATAGATCCAGGGTTTGGATGGCAGTTACCTTTGGGAAGAAGAGGATTATAGTTCACTAATTCTTTGTGAAAAACCATTAAAGGACCATTTGGTACCATTACATTGATTGGGTGCAGTGTCAAAAACACAGACGGGAGAAAGGCATGAGAAAAAAGTAGGGAACCCTGCCACAAAAATAAACATGTAAGTCCACTGGTCACATGTAAGCTTTATTTTAACTGGTGGGGTCTCTGCTGGAGAGAATTTATAAACTATGCAATAGTATAGCACAAAATATTATCTGCTGTATGTATCGTCGGGGAAGATTTATCCCCTCAGAGTAAAAGAAAGCTTCAGAGATCCATTTCACTGTAAATGTAGAAGCTTTGTTTAAGTTGACTTAGTTTAAGAAAGTACCTGTGATAATACAGGGCAGCACATAAAACAGTCCAACAAGTAAATAAAGGACTAGTTCATGAATAAGTGGAAAATGCTGAAGATCTCAACATTCCTTTGAGGTTCACTTTCTTGTGGCTTATTTTATTGATCTGCACCAACATAGCCTTGTGCGTTCAACTTTCTGTGCTTCTCTGGAGTTACACTAAGGCTCACTGACTCTGCTATCTGAAACTGACAACATCTTCTACCTATAAACTGTACCAGCTAATTTATCCAAAATTAATAAGAGCTTTCAGAGCTCTACAAATGTGAAAGAAAAATTTTTCCTGTTTTGTGTCAACATATCTTTCTTAATTGTCACACTCCCTACTGCAATTAAAATTATTCCTTTGAATGTGGACCTCACAACTATCACAAGGGTTACGAGTTAGAAGCAAGGCTACCCTGTTTGAAATCCATTTATAAGCTTATAAGTGAACATGGATAAGTGCTTAACTTCCCTATGCCTCAGTATTCCTTATCTGTGACATAGAAGATGGTGACGTGCCTTTCTTGCACTGAGGTTAGAAATAAATGAGTTAGGTGCATGGAATTTTACTTGAGACAGTCAGTGCAGTATCTATTAACTAAAACAAAAAAAATAAAATTTCAGACTGCTATTCAAACCCACAATTACATCCTTCCAAGTATTTTCACAAGGCTTTCAATTTCTGAAGTAGACTGCGGCTTATGTTTGAGGCTGAGCTTTGCCGCTGGAAGAGTTTTGCTTATAACTGGTGAGCTATTAGAAAAATAATGCCTTGCCAAAGAATGCAGAAAGTTTCCATATAACCAAAACCTTCCCTTTTAGCACTAGACTTTTAATTTCTTTCCACTCTATGGCAAAAGTTCTAAAATGCTTACAACACTTTTCTGCCTTTCTACACATCATTTTCTGCCAGTTTCACCATCCCAATGATTGGGTCTGTCACTACCAGCTCTAAATACTGTCCTTAATGATGGCACTAAGGATAGAATTTATAGCTGGTAATGGCCTGATACCCACCAGGCTTTAGGGGTCTGTCTGCTTTTTCCCATTTTCCCATCTCTTTGCGCATTGCCCACCACTAGCTGTGAAATTATACTACTGTCAGTGTGTCCTTCCTACATCAAGTATTCCTCTCATTTTATGTGAACTGGGATAATATGACCTCCTAAAATTTTGTTTTATATAAACATAAGTTCTGTGTGAGAGTTTTAGGTGTTTTTCTGTAAATAAAGTGCATGGAATTTTTGATATCCAATTTAAGAGCTACAACTGATTATCAGGAATTACTTTCAACCAGTTCCCTTGCTGAGAACTTCATATTCAGTAATTTAACCTACAGTAGATCTTTGAACAGGTCCATTCATACATGTACTTTTTCCCAACCGAATGCAAATTAAAAATACGGGAACCCAACCTTGTTGGGTTCCAAAGGGCTGACTGTGGGACTTGAGTATGTGGAGATTTTGGATGTGGGCTGGGGGGCCCGGAGTCAATACAGTTGCAGGATGACCATATTTAATCTTTTTAACAAAACATGTTACAGAACTGGAACACAAAGCACCAAGAAAAGAACCAAGGAGATGAAGATCACACAGTTATAAAATGAGGGAGTGGTGGCTCACATCTGTAATCCTAGCACTTTGGGAGGCCAAGGTGGGTGGAATGCTTGAGCTTAGGAACTCCAGAGACCAGCCTAAGCAAGAGCGAGACCCCGTCCCTACTAAAAATAGAAAAAATGGAAGAAACCTAAGTGCCCATCAACCCACGAATGGATTAATAAATTTTAGTATATGTACACCATGGAATATTATGCAGCCTTAAAGAAAGATGGAGACTTTACCTCTTTCATGTTTACTTGGATAGAGCTGGAACATATTCTTTTTTTTTTTTTTTTCCAGTTTTGGCCGGGGTTGGGCTTGAATCCAATACGCTCGGTATATGGGGCCGGTGCCCTACTCCTTGAGCCACAGGCACCACTCTGGAACACATTCTTCTAAGCAAAGTATCTCAAGAATGGAAGAAAAAGTATCCAATGTACTCAGTCCTACTATGAAACTAATTTATAGTTTTCATATGAAGGCTATAACCCAACTATAGCACAAGAATATGGGGAAAGGGGCAAGTGAGGAGAAGGAGTGGGGAGGATGAGTGGAGGAAGGAGAATCGGTGGGATCACACCTACGGTGCATCTTACAAGGGTACAGGTGAAACTTACTAAATGCAGAATACAAAGGTCTTAACACAATAACTAAGAAAATGCCATGAAGGCTATGTTAACCAGTTTGATGAAAATATTTCAGATTGTATATGGAATCAGCACATTGTACTCCATGATTGCATTAATGTATACCGCTATGATTCAATTAAAACATAAATAAATAAAAATAGAAAAAACTAGCTGGGTATGATGGTGCACACCTGTAGCCCAAGCTACTTGGGAGGCTGAGGCAGGAGGATCGCTGGATCTCAAGACTTAGAGGTTGCTGTGAGCTACGATGACACTAGGTACTCTACCAGGGTGACACAGTGAGACTGTGCCTAAAAAAAACAAAATAACTAAAAAAATAAAAAGATTTCAGCTCAGTATGCTGGACTCTGGAGTAGAGAGGTTAGAAAGTCTCCCCCCACACACACTTCCCCAAGACAAGACATTGGGTGACCTGGGGGTAACCCTCAACTATCTTCTAGGTAGCTGAAGTTATTACGAGAATGGCCTTCTCCAAGACAGCTTAGCTTTTTTTTTTATTTCACAAGACTAACTTTGAAGGTGATGCCCACAATAAGAATGGTAACATCTGTCAGTTATCCCACTGAGTGTGAAAGAGCCTCGACTAAGGGAACCAGTGTTGATTAATCACCAACTTAGTTGGTACCTTCTGAGTTTTCTAGCAAAAGCCTCTGATGCGGGAAATAGTGTTATTACTGGTTTTTGTTTGTTTTGTTTTTTTTTAAGTAACCAATCCTCTGCTATTGTAGTGAGGTTATTATAGTTCAGCTTGGCCAGATCTCCAATTTCAATAGCCTGGGCGATGTCTGATGACAAGGGAATACTAACTTAGTTTGAATGCTAATGAGATACAGTGACATCTTTCAAATGCAGATTTCAGCATTTCAGTTTCCAACGGTGGATTTCCTTTAAAATGTAATGACCCTCACCATTAGCTCTTTACACATTTCCTTAACTGCTTCCAGTGGTTTTTATCCTTTCACGTTTTCTAATTATTTGTTTAAATTGTTTAAACGTTTCCTCTCCTTTCCAACTAGCTTTGTGTACAAAGGACTTAGTCCTTCCATTTGTAAAACAATGACCCTGGGTTTTTTTCTTCTTCCTTGGGCTAAGATACTTGCTCAGAAGGAAACTGAGCATCAAAGGAGGCCCAGGAATGTCATTTAATGTAACCCAATGAGGACTTTCATTTCTTAGCAAAAACAATCTCATCAGGAAACTGACTACAAACTAAATGTAGGAGGAGCACCTGGGAGAAGGGGCATTACCACCCCAGATTCCTCAAAAGGTTCCCAGTTGGAATGCCTTCATTACTTTTCTTT
Source organism: Perodicticus potto (assembly GCA_963574655.1). NCBI lineage: Eukaryota > Metazoa > Chordata > Mammalia > Primates > Lorisidae > Perodicticus > Perodicticus potto. The sequence goes on from CAUYRH010134066.1 coordinate 34,033, forward strand.
CAATCTGCACTATAGTCTGGATTTATTGTACATTATTCTGCCTTTAATTGCAAGCCTCCTGAAAGCAGGGATGCCACCAAGGCCATCTTTGCCCCATGCTCCTCCCACACAAAACATTACCCTCTCACAAAGTATACGCTCTATTTTTCCTTTAAGTATTCACTGGACACCTTTAGTAGCACGTGTCACACACAGGATCAGGCTCTGGAGATTCAGCCTTGCTTGTTTTGTCCAGCGGCAGACAAAAGCAAAACATGCAAACACAGACCCACTACCCAACTGGACCACAGGAATGCTACCTTTAGCATCTTGGTGGCCATTTTTAATTAAATCTGCGTAGGAATTAAGTGACAGAAGCCAAAATGACAGAAGGCTGACTGCTCCTGAGAAGTTTCCAGAATGAGCTCCCGCCTGGATGCAGAAAGGGCTTTCCTGCTGCGTGTGCCACAGGACCCTGCTGCAAAGTGCAGGTTTGCTCAGCTCCCCTTTCCAAGTTCTTCCCGGTGTTCTGTGACATATTTCATTTCCCCTTCTGTGCCTTCTGCGTCCTATGCTCAGAGAACATTACATGCCAAAGAGGCATTTCAGTAACTCCTTTCTGAGGAGAATAGCAGCGTTTCAGAATCTAGAACAACGGACCTAAAATTAAATGGGCTTAGGTTACTTAAAGAGCCCATAATTGCTTGCTATTTTAATAAACTGGTATTGGTTTTAATGAGTCATTTTTGAAAAGTGGAGCGCAGTTCAAGAGCTGAGGATCAGTCCTGGCTGAGGGGACAGGGTTGTTTATAGCGTGGAGGAGGCAGAGCACTTTCACCTGAGAGAAGTGTCTTCTTAGGTTTTAATAGATTATAGCTCCACATTTTAAAAATGTAGAAGTCATCCGGGGGCCTCACTTCCAGCATTTCCTCTCTTCATATTTATGAGACTGACAGGTTCATTCTGCTAAAATGATGTAGGGTCACAATGTAGGTTTTTCTCAAATTCAAGGAGTTTGCTGTACAGAATTGGGTCTCATTCAATGATGACATTAAAATTCCAGGCAACTTAAAAAGTAAACTTTTAAGGATCCCTCTGTCTTGGTTAAACACACATCAAAGAAGTAGATCACTAGGTCAAAAGTGCTTAGGTGATAGTTATGCCTAACAGCAATTAAATCAGAAGCGGCTGGCAAAAGTGGTTGTTTCCAGCTCTGCCTTTGGGCACAGGTTACACATTGACTGCCACACTAGAAAAAAAAAATGTTTTTCCTTGGGGCCATGGTATTTTATTATGGGGTTCCCAAAGTAGAGGTAAGTGAGTTATATACACTTCACAAGGCCCCAAGCTCAAAACTAACATGAGTCACATAAGTACCACATGGTAACCAATTACGCCAGTGGGCGCCATAACTAGCATGAGTTAAATACAATTTACATAGCAATTCATGTGTTAAACTCAGATTCATAATCCTAACAGAGGAGACCCATGAAACCTCTGGGGATATTTGAGGTATACGGACCTACATACATAAAATACAGTACATATGAATACAGGTCCATATACGCACCCCGTATACGCATACATATGTTTCCTGGAGTATGGTCCATAGCGGGAGTGATTCTCAGACCTCCACTAAACTGGATTTGTTTTCTTCCTTCCCTCCTTCTATCCTTCCTTTTGTTCCCCTGCAATCTCTTCATGCAAGCCTAAGGCTACAGTGATTCTCAGCAAGGTGAGTGGCCGACTGGTCTTTAGCAAATGAGCAACTTCTGTGGGATTAAGGACTGGATCAGTGTGAACTCCGTACATAGTTTTAAGTATTATCTCAACATACGATTATTCTTACGACAACTATTAAAACAAAAAAAGGCAATGCTAGTCTTAACTCCCATTTAAATTTTGTTCTTGCCCCACCACACTCGATTCTTGTTTTATTATTTCCTTGTATTGGCACCACCGTGCTTTTAGAACAAAGTGGTGGCGATAGAGGATAACAAAATATGTCAGGTTGCATTCAAATCCTACAATACCTTCTCGATGAGACTTACTTTTTCTTTGCAATCCACGAAGCTGACAATCTTCCCTGTACCATTTTATCTACTTAGTCCCATAGCCTACCTTTCTTCTGCAGCCTGCAAATGCTGATTGCACCTCCAATGCACACCAGAGTCGGTGTACTGACAGTATGAAACGAGGAACAGTGCTCCTGCTCTTCAACTCCTGCCTTGCATGTTAAGAGAAGCAGATTCCACGGGTTATTTACTCCCAGGTAAGAGAAAATCAAAAACATTTCTCCAAAGAAAATATACGAATGCCCACTAAGCACATGAAAAGATGCTCACCACCAATCAGCCTCAGGGAAACCAAAAAGCACAGGAGATATCGCTTCACACCCCCAGAATGGCTACAATCACAAAGACAGACAAATACCAAGTGTTTATAAGGTTGTGGAGAAATTGGAACCCTTATACCCTTCTGGTAGGAATGTAAAATGGAGCAGTCATTTTGAAAAACAGTCCAGCAATTCTTCAAAAATTAAAACAGCAAGTATCATATGCCCAAGCAATTTCATTCCAAGGTGAAAATTCCTCAGTGAAAACATGTTCAAACAAAAACTCGTACACCAATTTTCATAACACCATTATTCGTAAAAGCCAAAAAGTGGAAACAACCCAAATATTCATCAACTGATGATTGGATAAATAACATGGAATATATTATCACACTAAGGTAAGATGCTGACAGTGGGGGAAGCTGGAAGGCACAGCAGTGAGGAGGTATGGGAACTCTCTATACTGTATTTTTCTGTAACCCTTAGATTGCTCAAAAAAAATAGTCTTTTTTACAATGCGATAGACCCATATGATGGAATATTATTCAGCCATAAAAGGGAATAAACCACTGATATATGCCACATTGCTGAACCCTGAAAACATTCTAATTTAAAGAAACCATACACAAAAGGCCACATAATATATAATTCCATTTGTTTGAGGTGTCCAGAATAGGAAAAGTTATAGTAACAGAAATAAAATTAGTGTTTGCCAGGGACTGGAGGAAGGAAAGAAAAGAGAGTGATGCTAATAGGTATGAAGTTTCTTGGGGGAGGGGTGTTAATAAAAATTTAAAAATGGTGATGTTTGTACAACAGTTTGAATAGACTAAAAGCTACTGAATTGTACTCTCTAAAAGGGTAAATTTTATGGTATATCTCAATTTTTTTGTTTTTGGGGGGTTTTTTTGCAGTTTTTGGCTGGGGCTGGGTTTGAACCCATCACCTCCAGCATATGGGGCTGGCGCCCTACGCCTTTTAGCCTCAGGCGTGCCCAATTCTTTAAAAAGAATTCCCTAAGGAGGGGAAGAAGGTAGTATTGGTCCTTGGGCATGCAAGGGAATGGTTTTATTTCTTAGCTATATTTTTCTGACTTTCTTTAATTCATCATCTCTTTCTTAAATATTGAGGGCACTCACCACCCTTTGTACAATGCTCATCTTTCTCTTTTCTAGGCTGTCTTTGCTTCCCCATTGTCTCTCATTCTTTTTCTTTCACATACTATTCCAAAGTGGGAGATTATTAACAAATTCAACACGACGACCATTCATCAGGTGCCATTATGAGTTAAGAGGATTTTTTTCACATAGTTTAAGTTTTGCTCTGTAACAAAATAACAGCCTCTTCAGTTAACCAAGCCAAGGTGAAGGATAATTCATTGTGATACGTTGCCCACATAGAAGAAAAAAGCAGACAGAGATGCCAGTATTCAGTCAAAGAAGACACAACCTTGGTCCCATCCAAATAAAACTGTCTGTAGCTCCTTGTACAAAAATATTATTATTTAAAAAAAAAAGTACTAGAAGATAGATGTAAGGAATGAGGAATCATGTAAGTCATTAATTTGTCTTTCCAGGCTCATAAATATATATAGAATAACTATGGATGTCAAAAGAATGCAATATAGAGGATGTCTCCCAATGCAAATGTGCATGGCCTTTCAAGTTATCACTCTAGTTTTTCTAAAACTATATGTTTATATACAATAAATACATAGCTAAGAAATAAAATCGATCGGAGGTGTCCAACCTTTTTCTTTTCTTCTACACACTAGAAAATAAGACTTGTCTTGGGCCACACATTAAATACATCAACACTACGAAGGCTGATGAACCATAAAAAAGGTCTGTACATACACTTTCTGTGATATCTGACACCAAAGATAAGCAAACCAGGTCTCAAATATTCTGCATGCGGCCTATGGCCTGCAGGTTGGACAGCCCTGGACCTTTTTTGATGCTCACAGCATTTCATTTATTGCCATAATTATCTCCATTTCACCTTATAGTTTCCCGTATTTTGCAATCATTGGACATCAGTATCAGTGATCCCTGACTCAATACACAGGTGTTTTGTTTCAAATGTGAAGTCCCCCCAGCCATACTGCTCTGATAAAGACATGGGTACACTGACCTGGCTTCACAAAGCCTGACTTTGATTCCTTCTTATGTCGAGCCGACGGAACGCTTCCCTCACCAACCATTCCAATTGTGCATTTCTTTCTGGTAAAATCTTCATCACTCCCAGGGCAAAAGCCAATGGGGCTGTTTCCAGCATCTGAAGGCGTCTTCACAGGAGATACTGATTGGCTACTAGGACAGCCTGTGTCATCTAGAAAACAGGAATCAGTCAGTGTTGAATGATGAGGAGGGAATCAGTAATGGCAAAGAGAAGCCCTGCAGCGTGCCACACGCAGACCCGCACCCACACGTGTGCTCTGCTTTGCAGCCCCAGTTCACAGGCACGGGTGACTCTTTCAGTGACTCTCCTTTTATTTTTCCCAATTTTGGCCTCTCATGCCCCCCTCCCACCAACTACTTTAAGGCAAAACTTTACAAGCTTTTTGATCACAACTATTTCTGTAACATTCTTCTTGAGAAAACATAAAGTTATGTCTGTTTTAACACTTTATATGATATAATTTGGGTCATATCTGTCCAGAGACTTTTGGATGAGATTAGTAGTAAGTTCAGCAGAACAAACTCAGGACCATTAGTGTGAACTCTTTAGAGTTGTTTATGTTAGAAAAATAAAGTTGAATATTATTGGTCACACCCAATTTTTCATCAATTAGCCCATCAACTGGTTAATAGACTCTGATAGATAAAACTTGGCTTTCAAGTTCAAGGGAGCAGGACAAAGTGATCCTGTTTTATTACATAGGAGTAAAATTACTTCAATCAGATATATTATAGTCTGGAGTAAACTGCTAAATAAAAATGATATTCAGATTAGAAACATTCCCTTAATTTTCAAAATATAGATTACTACCAGGGTCATTATTATAATTTAATATGCATGATATGAAGTGACCTGTAAATGCTTATTAAGCAAATAGAAAGTCATACAGCTGACTCCTATAAATGCTTTCTGCATTTATTAAGGTATTTATGATGGTTGATTGATTCATTTATACGCTGATGAGGAGAACTGTATTGTAATGCATAGCCAAATCAATATTACTTAAAAGTATGCCTACTCAAACCCATCAGTTAGTGGTAAGTTTTCATTACTAAATAATTTCTTATTATAAGGAAATATTTTGATGCCAGACTTACTTTAGTAACTAATTAGACAAAAGAATGAACATAGGCACAGACATTTAGTACGAATACATTTAGGGCTCTTAGATTTTTATGAATAATAAGGGAGCTAAAATAATTTGCCATCTATCAAAGTCTATTTTAGAACTCCACATCTTAAATTTAAAGATAGAAACAGAATAAGGCCTGAATAAAATATACTGGTTGCTACAATCTACCTAAAAAAGCAGAACTCCTTCATTTTTGGCCTTTATTTCATTTTTCATTATGAAACATCCCAGTTACTGGAACAAAGTGAACTTGGCACTAATAAAAGAATTTATTTCTCTTGATAATCCTTTTCAGACTTTTGGATATATTAGTGTATACAATATCTCCAAGGTCTGTTTTTGGAAGTAAATGATTTTTAGTATGCTCTGCATGCCTGCAGTCTTTGGGCTCTTTTTTCTTCTTTTGTTTTTTTTTTTTTTTTTAAGACAGAGTCTCACTATGTCACCCTCAGTATAGAGTGCTGTAGCATCACAGCTCACAGCAACCTCAAACTCTTAAGCGATTCCCTTGCCTCAGCCTCCCAAGTAGCTGGGACTGCAGGCGCTGCCAGCCACAACGCCTGGCTTTTTTTGCTGTTGTAATTGTGATTGTTGTTTAACGGGGCCTGGGCTGGGCTTGAACCCACCAGCCTCTGTGTATACTCACTGAGCTATGGGTGCCGAGCCTTTGGGCTCTTTTAAACATGTTATATTCTTCCTGAACTCCAAAGAAACTCTGGCCCCTAAATTATGGAGTGATGAGAATCCCTCTGGGCTGCTACTGTCCAGCTGCATCACTGCCCACTGTACTTGCCTCTTCCTTACATTTTCATGTCCCATGCTTCAACCCTAAGAAATCTGAGCTCCTTTTTCAGGTTGCAGTATCGGCTAATTGCTCAGACAGATTCCAGCAGTTTTACAAGGCTCAACAGGTTCACACATGGCCTCAGGAAAGCCTGCCTCTCTTTGTTGATTCCTATCCCAAAGCAGCTAAACAAATGAGACCTGAGCGCTCAAAATTACCTATTGCCTTTAAAATTATGTCCCTTTGAGTCAGTTCCATAACTTACTTCTTTTCAAAAAGCAATCTCCCAAATAAATAAAAATATTGAACTTTGGGACATGCTTCAGAATGTTTACCTTAAAAATTCATTTTTCTGGAAAGCTCTCAGATCTAAAGGACAAAATGAAACAATTTCCAGTATTGAAAAATGCTGTCAAAATTACACTTTTGTTTCTATTACCATTTTTTCTGGGGTTAAATAAGAATGAATATGGACACATCGTGTTTTCAGGACTAGCAATTTTAAGGACTGAGTGCTGGGGTCTGGTTAAAAATTGGGAATTGCAATTATTTAGAGTGATGGCAGCGTAGAAAAGGCTGGAGCAATGTTTCACCTGGAGGCTGGTGCTTCAACTGTCACCTACATTTACAACCAGGATCTGTAGGAGAAGGGATTACAAGGGTTAATACCTAAATATATCTTGAGTTTAGGCACATCTTACAGCATTTAAATCACTACATAATTGTCTCTTAAATGTACACTACAGTGCTTCATACTGAGTGGGGTAAACAATAGAAATAGAAGACATGGCTTTTCTTTGGTTAGTTGAATATGTCTCAAGCTGTGGCACTGAAACAGCTCCAGCTCTGTAGCCAGGCCCCATCCTGATGGAGCTTATAATAAGCTAAAATGAGTTGGATATACATTACTTACCATGCACAGTTCTTATAAACTGGCAAGTCTGTTAAAGTAAATCCATACCCAAGAAAATCAGTGCATTATCAGAGAAGCCTGAGACATTTGCCTGTTTTGTCTAATGGGACCAACACTCACAAAGGAATCTAGTTTCAGAAAGGGCAGACCATTAATTTTCCTACTACAGAGGGAACACTTGAAGTTATACAAAAACAAATACCAGGAAAAACACAGAATCATGTTTCAGAGAGTCATCTGGTCACCCGTGCCACTTGAGGCATTTTCCTTTGTGTAAGACTGAAGACATGGTTGTCTTTTCAGTAAGTCTTGTTTAGGCTCCTTCTCTGCTCTCTCCCCCGTTTCCTCTTCATGGCCACAGATGGAATCTGGCCGCTAGTTCAAATGAACATAATGCTCTTTTCAAAGTTTTGCATAAAATAATCTTACTTCACATTTACTCCGAGATTCTAAGAATAGTAAAATCAAGCTGATGTTTTTGGATGGTTCATATTTAATCTTACTCTGTGCTAACCTACATGTGGAACAAGCACTTATCAAAGAAATCTCTTTATTCAACTGGCTTCAGTTGTACTATATTATGTTGCCTTGTGTTTCCTGCTGCTACTGACTGCTAAATTTGCTCTGTAGATTTATAAACACAATATTTATAATTCCAGAGTTTGTAAGTTAATTTCATATAAAGAAATTATCACTGACAAAGATTTCCAACACAACACCATGAAGAAATTGTGTCTGGGCGGGAAATGGCAGAATTCTTGATTGATTTGTACCCAAAGTGTGGGATGTTCCAAATTCCCAGAATGCCTGACAAAAGTAAGAACATTTCAGTTTGGTTTTTCCATAAGGGATGCTTTGCTTTAAGGCTTTAGGAAGAAGATGTAGAAAATTGGTCTACTGGAGAGAGAAGAATTTGAAGCACTCACAAACATACTTTCTGGTTGAAGGACACAATTACAACTCAGACTTTACCTTACAAACGCAAACACTATAACCTAATCATATGTACCCTCATCTTAATCTAAAATTCTCTAAAAAAGACAATTTTAAAAAAGAATAAAATTCAAATGACTTACAACCACTGGATATATAAAAAATGATGGCGACTCTGTGCCCATAGCTTAGTGAGTAGGGCACTGGCCACATACACAGAGGCTGGCAAGTTTGAACCCAGCCTGGGCCTGCTAAGCAACAATGACAACTGCAACAAAAAAATAGCGAGGCATTGTGGCAGGCATCTATTGTCCCAGCTACTTGGGAGGCTGAGGCAAGAGAATCACTTAAGCCCAGGAGTTTGACATTGCTGTGAGCTGTAACGCTACAGCACTCTACAGAGGGGGACAAAGTGAGACTCTGTTTCAAAAAAAAAAAATGATAGGCTCATGATCATGCAAGAAAACTAAAAAGAGACCAAGAAGGGCCTATCTCATCACCCAAATTCCCAGCTCCTTGGAAATCAGTGGAAGTGACACAGAGACCAATTCCTCATATTGAAAATTGGCAATTACAAGTAAAGAAAAATCTTGTGTATATTCTTATAATAAAAAGTGTTCCTATATAAGCTGCCTTTTGGTGTAACTGAAATCCCTCATTGATATTGGAAAGTTCATCATTACAGTTACAGAAGCGTTCTGGCTAATGAAAGTAGATGGAATAATCAAAATAGAAAATTACTATTTTGCAACCTATAATGAAATAATTGATTTATTCAACAAACATATAGAGAAAACCATCAGACAAAAGGCTAGAAGAAAGTTTGAAATGGAGAAATCATGTCTTACCCAAATGTACCTACCGAGTATTTTTTGTATCACCAGCAGTGGGACAACAGATGTTATATGCACCTTCTGATATGCGGTGTACCCTAATCATCTGTACCCTCATATTAATCTGAAATTTAAAAAATGTACTTTCTCATATGATGTGAGATGAAGCACACAGCACAGCATTCCCTATTATTCTTGACACAAAAAAACTGCCTCGCTTCTAATCAAAGTTTTAGAGCTAATGTCTACCTTATAAATATATAGAGAATAGAGTGAAGAGTTAAGTTAGGGACTGGCAAACTGCAGCCTGCAGGGCAAATTTGTTCTGCTGCTTGTTTTTGCAAATAAAATGTTATTGGAACACAGCCACGCCCAATCCTTTACGTATTGTCTACTATGGCTTTCAAACTACAATGGTAGAGCTGAATAATTGCAAGAGAAGCTATCTGGCCAGTAAGGTCAAAAATATTTACTATCTGGCCCTTTACAGAACAAGTTGTTTACCTCTGGGTTAAATGATACCATGAGGAAGCAGACAGACACTTTAGAGACACTTAGGGATATTTCAATGCTCTTTATCATACCAAGGAATTATGTTAGTTGTGTTAGTAATTAAAATGGCACTGTGATTCTGTAAGAAAATATGCATTTTTCTTTTTAGTAATGTATGCTGAGGTATGGAGGTAGACATAATTATGACGAAATGATGATGTGTGGAGATTTGCTTTAAAGTGAGTGAAGAAGAAAGGGAGGCAGGGAGGGAAGAAGGAAGGAAGGAAGGAAGGAAGGAAGGAAGGAAGGAAGGAAGGAAGGAAGCAAGCAAATCTAGCATGAGGTGGGTATTGAGCATATGGGAGTTCATTGTACCATTCTCTCTGTTTTTGAGTATGCTTTAAAAATTTTATTTTATTTAATTTCTTGAAAACATTAAGTGAGTACTTACTGAAAATAGATATGAACACAGCGATTTTTTTGGGGGGGGATACAGACTATTACTCTGTCACATGGGGCTAGAGTGAAGTGGTGTCATCACAGCTCACTTGGAACTCCTGGGCTCAAGCAATCCTCCTGCCTTAGCCTCCCAAGTAACTGGGATTCCAGGTGCATACCACCAGGCTTGGCTAATTTTTCTAGTTTTTGTAGAGACAGGGTCACTCTATGGCCCAAGCTGGTCTCAAGTTCCTGGCCTTAAGCAATCTTCCCACTTTGCCTCTCAAAATGCTAGGATTCCAGGTGTGAGCCACCACACCTCACCAGAACATAGAATGTTTAAAGATTTATTTGTTCTTGTAAGGGATGGTAAGTTGTTTCCATTTTTTTCATTACTAAAATTGCCTTATTAACACATTTTATAGATATGTCTTTGATGAAACTTTTGATTATATTATAGAACACATGTTTATGGGATTTCTAAGCCTTGCAAGAAAGCTGAGGCAACTTATATTCCTATTGTTGTATGAAAGTATCCCACTTACTGAATTTCAGTCAGTATTATTTTGTTTGCATTTTTTCAAGTTATTAATTAAAAATGACTCTTGATATCTTAATTTACATGTTATTAATTATGAGTGAAGCTTAACATCTTTCATACAGTCATTGGCCTTTTTAACTTTTTCTATGAATGATTTATGTCCTCTGATAATTGCTCTATTTGGGTGTTCATAATTTCTTATTGATCTGTAAAAAAATTCTTGTAAGTGAGCTATTAACCCTTTGTCATATTTCACTCGGTTTGTTGTGTGCCGTTGACTTTATAATGCTTTTGACATTGAAACCTTCTATTCTGTCAGATCTCTCCATGTCTTCCTCTGTGATTTCTTCCAAAGCTTTTATGCTTAGCCTGTCCTTTTTACTGAAAAATCAACTAAGTATTTACCTATACATTCTCCCAAATGTTTATAGTTTCACTTTTCATTTAAGTTAAATCCACTTGGAATTCATTTTACAATGTTGTATGAAGGTTAAACTCTAACTTTATTATTATTAGTGAAATTTTAAGGAAATCTATTCTTTCCACCTTACTTTGCAAAATTTTTATGATAAGAACTTAAAAGCAATGAATACTTTCTGAATAATTCATTTATACATTTGAAATTATTAAGACTCCCCCAAAATACATGTGTGTATTATAAAATTTTCTCATATTTAATTGTGAGATAAAGTGCCTAATAACTAGTATTGTCAAACACATTTGGTGTCCAAGTTGAAACTTCTCGTACCAATCACATGTAAGAATGAAACACCAGGTTCTAAAGATTGAAAATAAAATATTCCTTCAAAGTCGCTAAAACATTTCTAAAACTTCTGGGTTCCCTTATGAATTTAGATCTCAGAGTGAGCTGGTTTTCAAAAACAGTTCCAGAAGATATACTTAAAAATAACATCAGGCAGAAGAAACGTGGTTTTGTGCCATAATGTCTTGAAACATTCAGTTATGGATTGATGATGTTCAGTATTCAGTTGCATAATTTTTTGGGGGGGGAATCACTGCTATTTAAGGAAACATTACTTTAAATTATATGGAAATCTAGTTGATTCTCATGAACAACAGAAGCACTGCCTGTTTATGCACTCAACAAATATTTAATGTATATCATGTACCAGACTGCTAGAGCTCTTATTATTCTAATTGTTCCAGGTACTGTCATATTTGAAGATTTACAGTGACAGATAAAATGTCACAACTAAACTCAGGATTAATCTGAGCCATGTGAAATTCTTACCAGACACCATTCAGTGCATTCACATGTACATAAAGGATAGAGGCAGCCAACATTTATTAAGTAGCTATCATGTGGTGAGTAGATCAACTTCTATCATACAATTTTAATAATGTCTTACGTTACAGTTGAGAAAACTGAGGCTCAAATTAAGAATTTCATGACTACACAGCCACCAAGTAACAGACTCAGGATTCAAACTCACTTTTGTCTGATAAAGTGCCTAGTTTACTCACCACCATAGGCCAGCTGTTTTCTAAAATGTTCTACTTACGTATGTTCCAAGAGGAAACAACAGCAATTCTGAGAATGCCCAAATTAAAAACAGGCAAAGGAAGCTGCTTGAAAGAAGCCATCCCGTAATAAGCAGACCACAAAGATGTGAGGCAAGACATTCCCTCTAGTTGTTTCCAGTTTTCCTCCCTCAACACATATAGTGGTAAAAACGCAGGCCATTCAGAGCATTTTGAATTCTAGGTTTTCAGTAACAAAATCTGAACTTCTCTTCCTTCACCTAATTTTAGCGTCCTTTGTAGTGAGTACAAGGCTGATTCAGTGTCTATAATATATCTCTAACCAGTGCCAATGTTCAAGAATAAGAATCCCATCCATCCATTAGTTTGCTTCTTCCTCAGATAATTACTGATTTCCTACTGTGTGTCAGGCATTGTTCTAAATATTAAAGGCATAATGATGAGCAAGACTCTATGATCCTTGTCCACGAGGAGTTCATATCCTAGTGGAGATAAGGGACAGTTAAAAAAGAAGTTAAAAATACATAAAAAGATTTTGGATTGTGATGATGAAATAAATTCGTGGTGTTATGCAGAGTAGGTGGAAGGTGTAATGTACTTCATCAGATATGTTATCACAGAAAACTCTTGAAGAGATAGTTTGAACTGAGACCAAAACAAACAAACAAACAAATAAAAACAGAGAAGGAACTAATCACAGAAAAGGCAGAGTAAAGAATTCCAGGCAGAGGGGGCAAGGGTACATTGAAAACACTGAGAGGAGGTCTGGAAGGCTGATGGGGCAAGAATGATTGAGGTCAGTGATCAGGCTGATGAGGTTGATGGAGTCCCAAGTAGTACAGGACCAAAATCCAGAAAGAATCAAAATCATTAAGTATCCTTAAGGTTATAGAAGCCATAGTATACACGAAACATGAGATGACAAAAATTTGGTTTGTGGCTGGGTGGGGTGGCTCATGCCTATAATCCTAGCACTCTGGAAGCCCAAGGCAGGAGGATTGCTTGAGCTTAGGACTTTCAGACCAGTGTGAGAAAGACCAAGACCCTCTTTCTACTAAAAATGGAAAATTCAGCCAGGCCTTGAATCAGGCGTCTCTAGTTCCAGCTACTTGGGAGCCTGAGGCAAGAAGATCGCTTCAGCCCTGGAGTTTGAGGTTGCTGTGAATTAGGCTAATGCCACAGCACCCTAGCCTAGGCAGCAGAATGAGACTCTGTCTCAAAAAAAAAAAAAAAAAGAAAGAAATTGGTTTGTGGTTATAAAGGAGGACATACTGAATTAGTGATAACATATCTAGCTAATATTTATTGAGTGTCTACTAATTTACCAAGCACTGTTCTAAGCCCTTTGCTTAACACAAGTCTTAATTTAACATCTAACTAGTACTAGTGTTTGAACACCTGGCCAAGCTCGAAAGCTTGTGTGTGGTAGAACTGTAGTATGAATTCAGATAGGCTCAATCTAGAGCCACCAACTTAACCATGATACTGTAAGGCCCCTTCAGAAATACAAGGGGAGAAGCAAATAAACCTATTTGGAGGTCACTACCACAATAGAAATGAGAGGTAATAGCGGTTTGACTCAGGTGGGAGTGGTGAAAATTGAGAAAAGTAGATGAATTTGAGATATATTTGGAAAAATAATTGAAAGAATTTATGTACAATAATGGAATTTATTTCCAATAATGGAAAATCGGAAGGGATCAAGGATGTTTTCTAGATTTTTTTTCCTTAAGCAAGTGAATATATGGTAGTCATTTCTGATTTGGAGAAAAACAGGTTTTGTGAGCATATAGGAAATGAAATCAAGAATTCTGATTTTGATATGTTAAATTTGAGGTACAAATTCAACATGACATTGGCCGTATCAAGTAGACCATTGGAGCCTAGGAGAGAGGTCTGTGGAGCACCATGACCCTAATAGGGGAGGAATCTGAAGACACCTGGATGCCTGGCCTTGGGGAGAAAGGGACCAACCAAGGTGACTGAGGAGTGACTGGAGAGGCAGGCGGAAGACTCGGGGGGTAGGATCACAAGCCCAGAAGGGAAGTCTGTCACAGGAGAGAGGCTTGTTCAATTGTTTTGAGTTCTGCTGAGAAGTGAAGGAAAATGAGGGCAGACTGGGAGAAAGTTGAGACTTGCTAAGGCAGTTAGTTCCTCACGTACTTGACAAGAGCAAATTATGGAGAGAGCATTTTGGCAAAGTTTTGCTGTGAAGAGGAGCAGAGAAATGGGACGGCAGTTGCAAAGAGATGAGGGGCCAAGAGCAGCTTCTTTTTTTTCTAAAGCTGTGGAACACGTGTGTGCACTGATGGAAATGAGCCTGCCACGAAACACAGAGGAGCACCTCTCACCAGGACATGCAACCTCTCCCCCGAGAGTAGAGAGTAGGGTAATTATTTAGTGAGTGCTTTCTTTGTTTCTTGGAGACAAAATAATCATTTCACACATAAACATTCCCGGGATTTCTGAGCTATTTCGGAGCCTCCAGAGCTCCCATAAAAGTCAGCCTGATGGAGCCCTTGGCCATGGGGCCAGGTGAGGTGAGCTCCATTTCTTCTGAGGACACAGTGCTCTCTCTGAAACAAGGGCCTAGTACTTGGTTTTCCAAGTGTTAGGTTGCTTGAAGAAGGAATTTGGAGACATCTTGCTCCAAATATTTAATGTAATGTGAGTAATGAATCTACCTGGATGTCTGGGTGAGAGAGGAGTTGATAGTGAAATTGAGAAACAGGTGGACCCCTACCACTGCCAGAAGATGGGTGAGTCCTGGAACAGGGCTGTTGAATTTGCCAAGAAAGCTTTTATTTTTCTTCTTTCTTCAGTAGGGTTATGACCTTTCCAAAATAAGCATGTTACAGATCTTTCTGACCTTTCTCTTCCTTAGCATTATGGGTTTATTTGCAGTTTCTAGGCCATGCCTTTTTGAAGGCTCAGTTTTTTTTTTATTATTTTTTTAAGTTTCCCTGGTAGGAGCCCCTGGAGAAGGGAAGGGGAGAGAGACAGAGAGAGCAGCAAGAAGCCATCTCTTAGTCTGTTGAAAATCTTGTAATAAGGAAACTCCAAACCACTCTAAGGAGAGCTGAATTATATTAGATAGATGTCTTGTAGCAATATAAATATTTTATCCTCTCCTTCCTATATTTTCACAATTACAGAAGATAGTGATGGTGAAGATAGAGTAAAAAATACAAATGGAAGAAACTTAAAGAAAAGAAAATGCTCATTGTACATTTTATGCAATTGCTCTATTTGATGTTTTAGATAATGCGTTTGTATCATTTCACCTCTTTTTCTAAAAGGAATAAGGGAAGAAAATAGAGTAAAAGAAGAAATATGCTCATAGATAGTCTAATTCCTGTGAGTCATAAAAAAAAAGTTCTGAATTGTGAAAGTTAGCCTTACAAAGTGCTTATCACAGAAGAATGGCTGAATAATTGATGGTCCTTTGTGGAGTGGAATACTGTGCTGTCATTACAATGAACAAGGGGGACTTCTTTGTGTTGACAAGCCTGATAGGTGCAGGTACCCCTGGAATATACACCCCACCCCTTGAGGGCAGGAGCCATGTCAATGTTGTTCATTGCTCTCGCTCAACTACCAGAATAGTACCTTGCACATAATATTGAACAAATAATTTATTTGTTCAATTAAATATTTAGTTAATGAACAGAGAGGATCACAGATCAATATCTCATAATCTCACTGTGACGACAAGCACAGCAAATCCTGTAACTGTGATTACATCCACTCTGACATATGTGTTTGTGCATTTTATAATGAACATGTTTTTGCTACTTTTGAATTAAAAAATAAAAAAAGGACAATTAGCATTAAAGAAAATATGACCCTCTTCAACATTCTGGAATAGACAGAAGGGAGGTTATGATCAACAGGGTCTCAGGGATTCTAAGGGTGGGGTCAGACTCCAATAGAGATCCTACTGGCATGGGTGGATGGCCTCAGAAAACAACATACAAAAGAGAGAATAAAGATAGAGCCAGATAGTAAAAGTGGAAGAGTGCAGAAACAGTCTACACTGAGGCAGGAAAGGCTGAAGGATGTGGGTTTCTAGTGGAATCGAGGTAAATGCTGCATGAGCCCAGGGATGGCACAGGTGTGCGTTTGGAAACTTGGTTTGAGTCCCTGAAAAGGGAGAGCCCCTCGGTCACCCTGAAAGAACAGGCCTCCTTCTGGAGCCAGACAAGCCTTAAAGCAGGCAGGGGGCTCTGGCACATAGGACTGTATCTGACATGGAAGAAGTGCTGGGTCAGAAGTTGCTCTCTGCTCTGACAGAGAAAGGATTGGATCATATCTTCAAAGCCGGAGACAGGCATGTCTAGTAGCAGGGGAGGTTTGGTGTAATCACTGGGCCCAGGAGTCAAGAAGTCAGCTTAGAATGCAAGCACACCGCAGCAGCCTTGTATACCTGCAGGGCACCGAGGATCTGGGGCTTTCTCGGAAAAAGAACCCGAGTGCTGGAAAACATGAGTGCATGGCCTGTGCTAACACCGTCTTGATTGCAACATGGGCTGCTGCTTCTTCTGATGCCCTGCATGACTGAGAAATGACACTAGAAAGATGGTACGCCTCACTGTTCCCTAAATAAGCCCCCCTCACTTTTAGAACTCTATGCTTTAACACTCAATCTGCCTGCCATGTCTTGCTTGCTTCTCAAACTCCTATACAGCCTTCAAAACCTTGCTTATGTGCCAGCTCTTGAGTAGAGCATTTTCTGGTTTTCTTAGCAAGAGATCTCTCTTCTAGGTATCCACCATGGTGGGGTCATGATTCTATTGGGGAGCTTATCCTTTTTGACATTAGAAAGTGCTGAACTCCTCAGCACAGGAATGTGCCCTTCATTTAACAACACTGTTGAATACTGAGTATGTTTCTAGTTGCTTTATCTCCCTACATACTAAGATAGTACCCTGTTCTCAATGTATTTTATTAGATTGGATGATTCTTCACTTGTCCTGATCTCATGATTGTGGCTTCTACCAAATTCCAACAAATACTTATTAAGCAACTGCTCTGAGTCAGGTGGAGGGCAGGGGACTATAGCTCCCACGCTCCATGGGGCTTCTGTCCTTCTGGGTAGCCAGGTACCTGAATAAGAAATTTTAAAACCAGGTCATGTAGTATTAGAGAGGAAGCATAAAAAAAGGGCTCGTAATCTGAACTTTGAAAAGTATCTTTCAATTTCCTAAGCCATCCTATAAATATACTTATTTATATTCACATCCCATCTTATTTTTTTGTTTAATTTATGTCTCTTTTGGTCTTCCCCACCTTATTACAAATGGTTATCACTTCTCTACTTTTATAAATCACTTTCTCTTAATCTCCGTTTTGTTCTTTCTTTACTGTCTGCTTCCCTTCAGTCTCAAATCTTTATCAAATACCTCCTGCTTGATAAACACCTGATTTTCACTGTAAATACAACATGTATTTTCATTTTATTTTCTTCTGCCATTGCATTTAAGCTCTTCTGAGAAACCGTCTACACTTTATCTGTATTTGTTACCTCTCACTCACATCCCAGCCTGATGCAATTTGGATCTCACCCATTCCACCCCACCACCAGTCTTCTGAGATTGCTTCCGTCTAGAACACCAATAACATCCTGGACCACGATTCAGTGCACATTTTATTTTAACTTGCTGTGACAGCTGAGCCACTTGATTTCTTTCTTCTTGAAATTCTTCCTTTGGGATTGGAGAAATGGTCACGCTGGGTGCCCCCTTCCTCTCTGAATGCCCTACCTCAGGTGGGATTGGAGACATGGTCACACCCTGTGCCCCCTTCCTCTCTGACTGCCCTTTCTCAGGTGGGATTAGAGACATGGTCACACCCGGTGTCCCCTACCTCTTTGAATGCCCTTTCTCAGGTGGCATTGGAGACATGGTCACATCTGGTGCCCACTTCCTCTTTGAATGCCCCCTCTCAGGTGGGATTGGAGACATGGTCACACCCGGTGCCCCCTTCCTCTCTGAATGCCGTATCTCAGGTGGGATTGGAGACATGGTCACACCTGGTGGCCTCTTCCTCTCTGACTGCCCTTTCTCAGGTGGGATTGGAGACATGATCACACCCGGTGTCCCCTTCCTCTCTGAATGCCCTTTCTCAGGTGGGATTGGAGACATGGTCACACCCGGTGCCCCCTTCCTCTCTGAATGCCCTATCTTAGGTTTCTTGGTTTCCTTTACCTGCCTACTCCTGTTATACTCCAGGGCTCTCTCCTCAGCCCTCTAATCTTTCTCCTACATCAATATCTCTCCTACAATGTTATCAACTCCCTTGACTTCAGCTGCCACCATCTCAAAATTTTCTTAGGGGATCTAGACTTTTATCTCAATGCAACAAAACCTAAAATAAACTAATTAACTTGACTCCTCTCCCTAAATGGATATATTCCACTTGTGTCCATCCAGTGGAAATCTAGATGCAATCCCTTCCTTTACTTTCCATGAAATTAGTGACGAGGATCATCTGTTTTAGCCCCAAACCTCACCCTTTCATCAGTTTCTGTACAGACTGCTACCATGGCCTTCAAACCAGGCAGGCTCCTCACTTTCATCCCTGCTGTCTCCCACCCACCGTCTACCACATAAACAGAAAGATCTTTCTAAAGTATACATCTGTTCTTAACTCTTTTCTTTCTTTCTTTTTTTTTTTGGCCGGAAAAGGGTTTGAACCCATCACCTCCGGCATATGGGGCCGGCGCCTTACTCCTTTGAGCCACAGGCGCCGCCCCTTAACTCTTTTCTGATGAAAACCTTTTTGTGGCTCTGAAAGATCTTTAGAAATTGCAAAATAACAGCCCTTGAGTCATAGTCAGCCATGCACACATGCTATTTGACCCAGAGTTAGTTAAAAAGCTGGACTTTTAAAATTCTGAGTACCTGTAGCAATGGCACACCCCACCCAGTTCTAGAATTCCTGTGATTGTGTTCTTTCCAGGTGGCCTCACCCTTTACATTACAGCCTAGCCCTGTACAAACCCTTGCTCTCAGGGATCGAGTTCTGAGCACGGCACAGAAAGCCTTTCATGATCTGGCCTGACCTGCCTCTCTATCTCATTTCGTGCTTTTTAACTCAGGTCTGATGATCCCACGGCTCATATTTATCCACTGCACCACACTAATTCATGTTATTTCTTTGTACCCTTGGACTTATGAAATGTGAGAGGCCAATGTAGATAAAAAGAATGAGTAACAAACTCAAATTACAAGGCAGGTGAGTGTGTGGAGTGGGTGTAAGTAAGAGACAGGGATAGAAATCAAGTAAGTGAAGGTAGTAGTGTGGGAATCACATCCAGATGGGATTATCCCAGGTATTTCGGTGCCAGGGTTGAGGAAGTAAAACAATTGATTTTTTCCCAGCCGTATGTTTTATTGATCCTGGCAGCCTGAGTGCAATTCCTAACCCTTAACAGGAATTTACCAACTGCCTCCTGGGTAGGTATATTTTGGTGGCAGCTTTCAAAAAGCTGAATGTCCTGCTACTCCCAGACTGCAGTCTCTCCTCTTTCGACCTCTTAGAGTGTACCCCTGGGTGTTCAGGTTACACTCGGTATAGTCAGTATGCCCACTTTCAGTGTACCCCAAATCATCCAATACCAAAGAAAAAAATATAAAATAGTAAGTATGGAAAGAGAAAATTCAGACAGGATTGTGCAGGAACATAAAGAAAGGAAACGCTGTCTCTTCCCCATTCTTTTCTCCCCCTCGAACAAGTTAAACTCATTACATAGATATAAATGATATTACTGCTAAGACTGATGACGAGAAACTTATAGAGTCAGAAGCTCTAATTTCCAGGTGATGCCACTTCCACCTGCCCCATGGGCAATGGTTTCAATAGCCTGGCTGGCCACCACCTCTAACATCCTTGATCCTTTCTCCTTAAACTCCTCATAGAAAATACAGAAATGCACACAGAGCGACCACAAGGCAGTGAAGCTCGGCCGTCTGTGTACGTGAGGATCATCTGGAAAGCCTGTGAAGTACAGAGATTCTTCAGCTCTCCTGTTCCAAGCTGATAGCTTTGGGGTGTGGCCAGCTTATCCACATTTTTAAGCAAGTTTTACCGAGGATTCCAAAGCAGGAAAACATCATACTCTGAAATTGGGAAATATTGCCATGAAGTTGAGTGTTTTAAAACATAAAAGATTTTCAGGTTAAGTGCTTGAATCTGCTTTCAGTCAAGGGCTGATTTCTTCATGATGACCTTTTACTGTCCCCACAGCTAAGAATTTTTTTAATCAAATGGCAAAAATTTTACTCTTGTCCTTACCACATTCTCAAATAAATACTGCCTCTATACCTTTTGTTTATAAGCTAATTCATAGGTACGTATTCACTGCTAAGGTAGCAAAAGAATTTGAAATATTCATTGTACAACAGTGCCTAGGTCCCATACTCACGAAAGTGATACTAAATTCTTAGGGTCTTCTTTGATTAATTTAATTCACAGCATTAAATTAATGACTGGCTGGCAGTCATTCAATTATAGGATAATTTGGTATTACAGCTCACTTCTCTTTAAGCAGTTCATCTCAATTCTAATCATTAGGTTCACAGGTTTACTATATCCAGATGCTAAGTTTCCTCAACTGGACAAAAGCATAGCAGAAATATTTCTGTTTGGCAAGGCTGGCAAATTTCTGGAGGCATCGTCATGTCTCAGCAGGGCACTAGTCAGGTTGTAATTTGCCTTAATTGTTCTTTCCACAAACACTAACAGTGATTACCTCTAGATCAATGGCGCTCAAAGAAAGATTTCTTTCCAGCCACCGTAAATATCAAAATATTTTCAGCAAAAACCTCACTTGGGATTCTACTACAAAGAATCTCAGATTCTAGCCATTTTTTTTAATTGACCTGAGATTTTTTTTTTTAAAGGTATTAAGTCACAAAGTTGCCCATATATTTGTGAGTGCATATTAGAAACATGGAAATAACTCAGAGAAATTACTGGTCTCCTATAAAACAACCAGTGTTCTACAGGCATAATTTGTTCCACCTGCCATGTTTACAAGGCACCCCAAGGAGAACTAGCTTAAAACGCAGCAACCCATCTGCCTCCCAGTTCTAAGGGGGTAATTATTGCCTCAACTAAGCAAAGAAGAATGCACAGCATGCTGCTCACCATGTCGGGTGACTGGTGTATGTGCGTGACGGACTTACAGGCCAGCAGCTTTTCTAACAGTGGTTAGAGTCATGGCTGTACCATGAACATGATTCACTATAGATGGCAAAAGGGGAGAAAGATGGGCGGAGGCCTAGATTCTATGGGCCATACCTAGTATACAGAGCAAAAATGTGGTTATCACTTCTCATGGGCATATTAAAAGTAAGAAACATGGGCGGAGGCAGGGACAGGGTGACTTTATTCTCAAAACATGAGCTTAAACTAACAAAAAAAAACCTGATTTAAAAAAATAAAATAGAGGGGACATGAAAGATGTCTGGTTTCTATTAACTTACTATTAACTGTGTTTCCTTTTGTATTCTTTAAATAAAGCATTAATTTTTACTAAGAATGTTCAATGTTCTATTTGCTGTATGCACAAAACAGGGCTTACCCTCCAAAAGGAACCTGACTCCAACTAAGGTCACAGTGACCAATACTGAATTCAAACTGGAAGGAATACACTGTTTAACACTGGAATGATGTCCAAGTGCAAAAACACTCACGGGCATCCAAACACATGCAGATCCTCAAACAAATTCTGCTAACAAGGAGCTATTAAAAGAAGGGCTCTTTGGGGACACACCCCAAATGAACTGCAAAAGGTCACACACAACTCCTTCCCTCCGAAATGAGGTAGGCACAACATACAAATTAGCATATAGAATATCAAGTCATTAAATGCTCCTTGCCAAGGCTCCCAGGGGAGTCCCAGAGGGAGGCAGTGGGGGGAGGCCAGGGAGGCAGGGGAAAGGAAAAGTGGGTAAAAATAGACAGGTCACTTTGGAAATACTTCCAGTCTTTTAATTCTATAGATAAAAAAAAAAAACAAACTAAAGAAACTCAAAATAATTGCAAAAATCAGTAAAATTATGAGAAAAATAGGGAGGTGGGGGAAGAGGAAACATCAACATCGAGTTGTCATTTATTCTGCCAAAGTATAACCACTCTGGTATCATAGATTTCTGTCTTAATACAAATTATAGGAAAGCCAGGCTCTCAAAACAAAAGATGAACCTTTATATTAAGTAAATTTAACTTTATGTAAGTTCACTACATTACCCTTCTTTTAAAACAACAAATATTTTAGAACATATAATACTCTTCACATGTAATGTCTCTGATACCAATTTGGGGGAAAAGTCTCTGGTTCTGAAAATGTGATTTTCAAATTAAATTTCGTTTATTTGAGGGAACATTTTCCTCTATAATTTCATTACTAGGCATGTTCCCTTTCAATTCACGAAAGTGGTGATTTCTAGTGAAGATCAGTTAATGTAGAATGACTACTGTAAGGTCATGAAGCTGTGTGGACAATAGACACCTCTAAATTATTTTAGCTTCTTCCCAGCAAAGGATGGTAGTTTTCAAAGTTTGCATGTACCTTGTTCTCTGATTTAACTGC
Organism: Perodicticus potto; assembly: GCA_963574655.1. Taxonomy (NCBI): domain Eukaryota; kingdom Metazoa; phylum Chordata; class Mammalia; order Primates; family Lorisidae; genus Perodicticus; species Perodicticus potto. The sequence continues at coordinate 56,694 of CAUYRH010134066.1, forward strand.
CAAGATTAAGCAATATATACACATTCTGGCCTCCCTGTCAGAGCGGCTGGATTAAAACCAGCTCTTTCCCCCTGCTGGTTGGACATGTTCAACATTCTCTGCCTCACCGCCTGCAGCAGTAATACTCCCTAAAGTACCAAAGCCATTTATTTTCTACCCACCAACTGACCTCCTAAAGCATCATTAACATGTCCCCAAAGGCCTCAGAGCTGTCAATTTCAGTCAAAACAGCACTCAAAAGCTTTCCTGGGGCTTATCAGAGTTCTGGAGGAAAGGAATGCAAGGAAGGGCATTAGGCCCGAACCTTGGGGAATCGCCCAGACAGGAAGATGAACAAGAGATGAGGGAGAGGCCCAGAACGGAGAGGAGACAGGGTTGAAAAGACTGAAAGGTTGTTTAGAGACACCCATAATTATATGCTTCTGCCACTCACTTTTCAGCTAGTTAATGGCGAAAGGATCAATATCTACTTTCGATTTTCATGTACAGCATTATGGCCTTAGTGGGAGACAGGTCTCCTGGGAAGGGAGGGAAGATTCAGGAAATGGGTCTGGGAGAGAATGATTCACAACCAAAATTAATAATTTTATTGGGTTTGCCTTTGTATTTTTATAAAACATGTGTGGGGTTTTTCTTTTCTGTTTTGACCAACTTCTTCTTTTTTATTTTCTGACAACACTACTCACCTCAAAGTCAGTCATGGAGAGACAAATGGATTTTGTGGAGAGAATATCAGGAATAAATGTGGAATTGAGTTCTATAAACAAAGCTGTGTCAATTTGAAATGGTGCCCCCTGACTTCATCCACACTCAGCAGAGTGAGCCCTGAGCTTCCAAATGGAGGTAAAATAAACAGCATTACATTCTGCAAAGACAACTCTAGGTTCTAGGAATCTTAACTGTTCCAGTTGGTCAGTTATCCTTTTGTTTTTTTCTTGGGAAAGTATTAAGCAAACCATCAATGGGTTTCCATTTTAAGCTAGATTCATATCACTCAAATGGCAAGAAAAACTTTAAAACATCATATTGTGATAGAATTTTCTTTTAGAACCAAGTAGAGCATTTGAGGATTTTTTTTTTTTTTTTTTTTTGTAGAGACAGAGTCTCAGTGCCGTGACATCACACAGCTCCCAGCAACCCCCAACTCCTGGGCTTAGGCAATTCTCTTGCGTCAGCCTCCCGAGTAGCTGGGACTACAGGTACCCACCACAATGCCTGGCTAAGAATTTGAGGTTTTACATAGAAAAAAATTTTTTTAAATAGGCAGCACAGTAGTTCTAACGTAAAACTTATGTATAGGGTATAATTATTTTTATGAATGTAACAAATCCAAAACTGCATTTATATTACATAAAATCTTTGAAAAATGTAGTTTCCAGCACTTAATGAAATGTGATGCTGCATGGTGATAAATTATATCATAGTATCTTGATTCATGTGTCCATTCTCATACATGTTAATCTTCAAATACATAAGTTCTAAAAAAAATTCACCATGAATTGTAAGATAGTAACTCATGTAAACGTTACCCAAATTCCTAATACTCCTGAAAGGATGTAAGTCCTTCTAAGTCATGTGCTTCAATAGGAATAATAGGCTTTGTCAAGTAATGAGGATGACACCTTCAGGAAGCTATGAAGATATGTGTGCACTTACCAAATATGGTCACATCTTTAAGGAAACTTCCTTACTTTAAGGAAAACTTCCTTAATCCTGTGCCAAAACCGACATCCATAATTCATGATAGTAAGAACAACCATGTATTACACACGTCTAGAAGCCAGGCACTGTGCCTAGAGTACATTCAGGTACATGGGCTCATTCATCTTCACAGCAACTCTACAAAGTAGGTATTATCATCCCATTTTATGGGTGGAACAACTGAGGCTTAAGGAAGTTAAGCAACTTGCCCAAGGTCACACAGTATGTAAGTGGTGGAAGGGTCAGAGATTCCAGCCCTTTTTGTAATCAGCCTGGCAGATTACTAAACTACAAGGCCCGGCCAGCCATGGGCTATAACTGTCCTTGATTTTGACCTCATTTGTTAGGACTTGCTTCATCTTTGGGGAATTCCGTAATCAGAAGTACACAGGCTTATCTAGGTTGCTAGTATAAAATTCAATCTAATTTTTTTTTAGATTTGATGAGCATATTTTTAAATAGCCATAAAAACAAGAAGTTAGATTTTTACATTCTAAATGATAAAACCGAATAACGTAGGAAAACAGGTATGAAATTCCATTGGGTCGAACCATATAAAACTGCTGTATCCGTAGAGCCCCAGGAGGTACAACTTTGTACAATTCATACTAACAGTAGAGGCCTAGTTCTAGGGTCTAGAATCTAGGCTATCTGGGCCCAGAGCGGGTCCCTTCATAATGTTCCTGCGCACACGCTGAGCTGAGGCTCCCTGGGGATACTGTACCTGAGCAGAAGCTGTTGCTGCTAATCGTCCTCGCTGAGCGCCCAGAGCTGCTGGGGTTGAACTCTCTGCTCTCTTCCTCAGAGAAGGGAGACTCAGAGGCTGGGGACACTTTGTGCTGTTGCTGGGGCAGGTGGGGCCGAAGAATCAACCGGGGAATTCGGCTTCGGGATATCACCTTCTCATGATGTTGCACCCTCTGCTGCTTCTCAAAATTGGACATCAAAAAGAAAACAAAAGGAAACTTGTTTCTCCCTCTCCACTTCTGTCTGCTCCTTCAAGGATCAGTTTATAGGAAATCACAATTCTGAACATGAATCTTCACAGAATAGACCTTCTTTTCTCAGTTGCTGAAATGAGCTTCAAAATTGAGCTCACCATTCTAATCTGCTGAATCGTGCTCCTCTCCCCACCAGCTGGAAGCCCGTCTCACACCCCCATGCGATTCCTGACTCACCTCCCCTCTCTGGCTCTTTCTATCACATTCAAGCTTTTCGCGCTCAAAGGTTCCTTCTTACTCAAAGCACACTCGCTTATTTCTCGATTTCCTTTAGCCTTCCATTTCACTTTTCCTGAATTGGTTGTGAGATCTCACTTCTGTTTTCTTGTCTCCTCACATACGCCTGTGCCTGGAACAATTTCTCTCCTGATGGATCGCACACACTTATCTTTAGACTCCCTTCTCTTCCGGACAGGATCTTAATTATTCATTAATATCCTGATACACAAGGCTTGTTGCCAACAGAAAAGAAAACACAAGTCCAATACTCGGGGAAGATGGCTCCACCTCTTACATCAGGTTTAGCTTTCGCTTGCCTTACAGGACACCCATGAGAAAAGATTTTTCTCCTTAAAAATGTCGCATTAAATACCTTTTAAAAAACGCACACAAAGCAATATTTTGACAGTATTTTTCCGTGTATGAAGTGCTTTCCTAATCATTCTCCCATCTGGTCTTTGTACATCAGGTTGTAACACAGAGAGGATATTAATTCACATCCCTATTTACAGATGAAGAAACTGAGGCTAAAAGAGGTAAAGATGCTTAGGCAAGACTGAATGTCACCTAGAAGCACAAAGAGCTTGAAATAGAGTGCTTTTCGGGGTCCCCACTATCTTGCCTTAAAATGGATTCCTAGGAGGAGCTTTCTGCAAAAATTCCACAGCTCTCTCCAACCTCTGCGATTGAAAAAGCCCTTGGGCTTGGTAACAGACACCATTTCACAACCTGACCTCCTGCTCATTTCCACTGACTTAGCAGGAAGGGTCACGGCCAAAGCAAACACCTCTGGGAGGCTCACACAGGGCAGGAATTGAAGGGGAAACCCCGGCCTTAGGGAACTTGTGAGGTCCCCTCAGGCATCCACCCTGTTCAGGGGCCGCAAACCGTACCCTGACTCTGCCCGTGCCTCTGCCTCCGCCTCTGCCTCCGCCTCTGCCATGCACCTCTGGGCCCCAACAGGCATCTCTCACACTCTGCAGACCCCGAGCCTAAGTCGGGTCTCTGACACGCTGGAGTCCTTATCTCTCTGTCACCAATACATCAAATTCCTTTTATTCACATCACACATCCAGGAAATCGACTACAAACTACACCCCAAATCTCCAGGTTCAGGAGATGGGATTAACCCTTCAAAGTCAATCTTTTTAATCGTTGTATCAATCTCCAAAAGCATTCCCCCTGTTGTACCTTCCCATCTCCGGATCTCTCCCCTAAGCACATTCCCCTCTGCGGTCCCCTCCCGCGCCCCCCTGTACATGTCACCCCTCCAGCTCTCACCTGGCCGGCTTCTTACCCCGCAGAGCCCACCCTCCCGCTCCCTCGGGCGCCCGCACGACTTGCCCTCCTTACCTTGGTCTCCCGGAGGGGCCCCATCTCTCCGCTGCCCGCAGGCTGCTCGCGCCGCCGCTGCCGCCGTCTAGGAGGAGGCACCTGCGGGCGGGGGCGAGGAGACTGCGCTGAGCCGGCGCGGGCTGCGGGCGGCGGCTGCGGCGGGTGGCGCTCGGCTCCGCGGGCGCGCCCGACCGCCCCGCCCCGGCCGGACACGTGGTGCCACCGTCGCCGCCCGCTGCCGCTCCCGGGGCGCCTCCCCACGACCTCCCTCACCTGCTGGCCCCGGGGACGGTTCCGGCGCATCCCCCGCCCGATTTCGCGGCCGGCAGCCCCGCCCCCCAGGGCCCCGCGCCCCTGAGTCCCTCCGAGCCCAGCTGGCTGCACCCCCAGCCCAGGGGCACCCCCACCCGCTTTTGGCACTCGGTCTAGGGTTTGCAGGGGGTGAGCGTTGGCCGGAGAGACTCAGTAAAGCTGCGACATCATAGAGTCAAAATGAAGAAAAAAAAGGAAAGTTTTCCCCTGGGGCCCCTCCTTGGCCTCTCGGTTCCCCACAGTCACCTCGCCCGAGAGTGGCAAGCGGTCACCCTTCTCCCGGACCCCAGCCAAGCCAATGCTGCAGGACTGGCACGGCGGCTCGGCTCCGGGATCTCTAAGGCTGCGGCCGATCCTCCTCGGGAGGTTTGCATCAGAAGGGCCTTCGGCTGGCAGCGCCGCGCCGCGCCGCAGGAAGGAGCAGGGAGGCGCACTCCCTCGGCCTGGGAACCGCACTGGTCAGGGCGGGGACAGCCTCGCCCCCAGCCCTGCCCGCCGCCGCCCGACCGCCGGGCAAGCCCTGGCACACTGCGAGGGGGAGCGCCGCCTGAAACTCAGAAACCCTAGTTTAAGGCGGCGCTTCCATCCCTTCAAGCTGAGTGGCTTTATACCCAAGGCTCTTGCCCTTTCTGAACTTCAAGTTTATCCTCGTTAAATGGCCGGATAATGAAGAGAATACCTACCTCAGGGATAACGGCGAGGATCAAATGAGGAAAACACAACAGCCATACCAGCTGATTGAACAAAACTTTCCAAAAGGCGGTGAAATCAGGCCCAGGAGGTCCGTTTGATATTTGGTGACGAATTTTATACGACAGGCAGAAAAACCTTTGTGATGCAGACAGATTTGTCTAAAAATGCTCACAAACCTGTCCAATTGAGGACCTAAAATAGTATCATCATTTGGGCCAGGGCCTTGATTGGTTACACCTTCTATACTTAATCCTCTCTGGTGATGGACTTCACCATGTATAATGGCTGATGAACCCTCTATTCAGAATTGGAGAATTCCCTACATAGCAATGTGGCTGGTGAACCATCTGATCCTTCTGCATCCTTGATAATTTTATCTGAACCCCCACCATCCTGATTTGTCTGTCCTCTAGGCCGCATTTCTCTGAGTCCTCAGCTCTCAAGTCCACAATATACCTTGTGAATCTAGACAGGGCCTGAAGTCAGAAGATTAGTGCAATCAATTTACCTTCCCATAACCCCCCCAAAGATCTTACTCCATAAATCTTTTCCATCCTACTTAGCTCTTTTAACCAGGGAGGTTGCTAATCTTAGAATTCTTTATGTGGGAAGAAGGGCTGGTCAATTCATATTTTTCACACCCACAGTGGTCCCAAATATGACTCGAAAGGGGTGATGGTGGGAATGTTTCTTACAATCTATTATTTCTACAATTATGAGCCTGGGGTCATGCACTGTGAGAGAGGAACACACTATTAAAGTCCAAAGATGTTTCCGAGTTCCTTACCAAAAACTAAGAATTGAGACAGGGACCCACACCCTCCACTGAGTTATCTAAGTTCGAATCTCAGAGTTCTCTTAACTTCCTCTCACTCCCTTGACCACAGGCGTGTCATGAACCACCAAGAGATCCCCATCCTCCCTTAATAAGAAATGTCTTGAATCTTATCACTGCTGTCCCTTGTTCATCTTCACTATCTTCATTTAGAGTCTAAACCACAGTCCCCCTAGATTACTAGTGGTTGAACGGAAGTCTTGCTTCCAGTTTTGCATCATATTCCTTTCCCACTTATCAGTTTCCCAGATTTTCTGCAAGGCCTTTCTGAAAGGCTAGTTCAAGTCATGCTTCGTTATGAAAACTCATTAAGGACTTCCCATTTGTCCTCCAGCTAATATTCAAACTCCTTCACGTGGTACATAAGCCTTTCTTGATCTGGCTGCCTTGTTTGCCTCTCCAGCCTTATTTCTTGCCTCCCCTCTTCCATACCTGCTTCTCCCTCCCTTTCCCGCCCCCCCCCCCATGTACACATGGGTACCTCTCAAAATGTAGCACTTCAGGTTTCTGAAGCTTTCCTGTTCTCTTTCCATTCTATACTGTTGCACATGCTGGTCCCTCTCCTTAGAGCAGGTCTTACACCCCATCCACTCATCCTCCTTGGCTCCTAAAGATATACTAAGTTTCATTTTAGAAAGCTTCTTCCAGGCAAACCTCCTCTGCTACATCCTGGAGAACTTGTATTTGCCCCCAGGAGAGCTGTTATGATCATGTCAGAATCCCCCATTTCCTTGTTTGTCTTCCCCAAGGGATTGTAAGCAGCGCCTAGTACGATTTCTGTCACACAGTGGGCACCAATACATAGATGCCAAATGAATAAATTCTATAATCTCCTAATGGGCCCATCAGTGCAGGATAAAAAACATAGATAAAACTTGTTTTGCAAATGACTCAAATAAAACTGCTTCTAATACATCCTTGTATTTGATGATGGGGTGTGTGCCTAAAAAATCCAACATATGCTCAGTGACAGCTTTTACTGCAGAAGTGCAGGCACTGAGAGGCTTGTGCAGTAGCCTTGCTGTCGCCATGGCAACCGTGCGGAGGGAAAGGCTGGTGATTTAATGTTCAGATGCCTCTGAGCTCTGTACTTTTGGAACCCAAGCCTGTTTTCCCACTGTTCTCAAAGGCAAGTTTTACAAATGGCATCTATGCTGCCTTTAATTTCATTCAATTGTTTTTCATGTCATTGAGAGAAATGTCTTGTAACATTTGGATTATACATTTGGATTATACCACCGAAGAGGTATAACCTAATGCAGCATAAAATATTCATCTTTCGTCAGTTTTGAAATATTCTTCTGCTTGTTTTCATTTTTCTACTGAAATACTTTATTATCTTGTTTTGTCACTTTTCCCTCAAAAATGAAGGCACTACTAGCTTTTAGAAACTGTCAACAGCCTTAGGGTTCAACCTTTAGAGATTATAAATAATATACTTATCCAGACTTGACGAGAAACAGAGGGGATAGGGGAAGAAGGAATGTCTTAATATAATTATGCCCCAAATCTGGGATCAGTCCTTTCCTTATTTATGTTAAATTTCTAATTAAATAATTCATACCTCTCTCATGCACAAAACTTTACATTTTCAGAGCTCGTTCACATATATAATCTTACTCAAATCTCACAGAAACGTGATGAGTTTTGTGTGGTCAATCTTTGAAACCAGCTAAGTGATAAAGGACAGGTTTCCACTGGTAGCGCCGCACCCCTGAACCCCTCCCCACCGAGTGCAAACTTCACAGAGAAGACAATACGAATGCCCAGCCGAAGAGCAAATGGCTACATGTAACTAAGACACAGCACGGTCCCCACACTGCTCTCCCTGACAGCTCACCTGCGTTTGCTTGCTTGGATTGAATCAGGGCCGACAAAGCACCATCTCCTAATCCGATCCGCTGTGCGAGCAAGCGCTGCCGTCTCTCTCAGTGACCTGATGTTGGGTGATCTGCACAGCAACAAGGAGCAGCTGACGTGCTTTACCACACGTCATGAAGAAAAGAAACTGCATTCTGGGGCATCTTGGGATTTTTTTTTTTTTGTGATGGGGTGGTGACCTAAATTTATCTTACCAGGGAGAGAGCTGCCTGTTTTCCTGTAAGAGCCCGTATGAGGGACCAATCCTCCTCTTAGTGTATGTGGGTTATCTTTACTATATGGTTCAAGCATTTTAATGTCGTAAAACTGTAATGACGAGGATTATGCAAGATCACTCCTGGAGGACGAGGCCCGGAGAGGACTTGGGGCAGTGAAGGCAGTGGGTAAACTGAGGCAGGGCTGGCTGGAAGGCTCTCTAGATTTAAATGTGTCAATTATTTCTGCTTTGCAAATGAGTTTTCTGTCAAAGGTATCTCTCAGTGAAGAACAGAAATTAAGGCCAAGTCCACGTGAAGAGACAGAGGTTGGAGGCTGGGAGCTTTGAAGGATGGGAAGGATATAGACCTCGGCTTGCCTGGTGATGGAGCAGACATCAGAAAGTCTCCCCACAAAGTGCTGCCTGCTGTTGGAGGCCTTTTGTCCATCTGTGAGGACAGGGTAAGATATTGGTCCAAAACATAGGTATAGTGATTATTAAAGAAAATGGGGACATAGGGTTGGACAAGTAGGTGTATACTTACTAGGACAATGATTTGAATTATTTAAATTAAGATACTCTGGAAAGTATGAGTGTAAAGTTTGCTATCCAGGTGGGAGAGACCTGACATTTACCTAATGACATTGTCCAATCACATTGCACTCACAGATTTACAGAAGGGGTAAAGGAAGTTACCTGTAGACACAGTAAGGCCTAAATCCAGAATTTGAATTCTGGGCCTCATACAGAAGCACCTTATTTCCCCCAACAGACCAGAGATGTGGGAAAGACAGTTGAAAGTTGCCTGAACCCAGTAGGGGAGCTAGCTCCCTATAGAGAAGGTGAAGAGTGGAGGCCAAGACACTTCTCAGACATGGCAGAAGCAGAGCAGGCGCTCCCCGCCCCCATTAAAGGCTCTTGGGGATTCCTCTAACATCCAAGGGGGTCTAGGCTTTGAAAAGAAATTTATAATCTGGGTTCCCAGAAAGCACATCTACGGCTAGAATTGAGTTACGTTCAAATAACATGTTCACCATAATATCATTTATTTCCATGATTTTGTACTTGTTTTCCCTCCCACCTTCTAGAATACATCACTTAAAAAATGATTCTGCCTTTATATCTGCTAAAAAAAAAAAAAAGAGGGAGAGGGAAGAGGAGGATTTTTCGATTGTCAACTCAGAGAATGCGAGTATTATTGGACAACAAAGCTGAGCACTCCTGGAGGGCAACAGCTATGCAAAGATGCAATGCCAATTCAGGGAAGAGTAGGAGAGTGAAATGAGCACCCCAAGTCTGCAAAGAGATCTGTGTTGACAAAATTTAGTTCATAAAGGTCATGAATTCTTGAGGCCTATAGACCCAGATTTGAGTCCTTTTTGCCATTACTCATGAATTCTTGAGGCCTATAGACCCGGATTTGAGTCCTTTTTGCCAGTGCTCATGAATTCTTGAGGCCTATAGACCCGGATTTGAGTCCTTTTTGCCAGTGCTACCCTAGGTAAGTGGTTTGACCCCTCTAGGACTTAGCATGTGTTAAGAACCAGTTGTACCAGCTAATGTCTTTGGCAAATTAACTTCTCCGAGCCTCCTTTCCACGTCTCTAAGTGGACTTAATAATAGTCACTAGTCATGATACTGTTATGAGGATTAGACAAGAATACACATAAAGCCTAGCATCAATGTCTAGCACATGGAGATGAGTAGATATCATTCTCTCAGCGCAGACAATTCCACCCACCACTGCTGCCTCCTGCTTGCTTGTTTGGAATGAATATTCTCCTTATCCTAAATCTTTTTATTTTAACTTTTACTAAAAGGAAGCAAATTTTCCCTAGATGACTTGTGCCATATAAAGAAGGAAATTGAAATTCTCATTAGAAAAGATGTCAGAACTTTTCCTCCCAAATGTATTAATAGATGAAAAAGTGTTGAGTAGAAGCAGGATGGATGGCTGGACACCTATCATTTATTCATCCTATTCGTTCACCCAGGAACTTAATTTTGTTTCTCTTCTGAGCTAAGCATTGGCTTAGCTACAGGTTCCAGCGTGTTCCAAGAGGAACAGTGTTTCCTGTGCTCAAGTACTTTGAAATCTAATACCGATGAGGACATGACCATTAACTGTTGGGCTATTCAATGTCTTAGCATCATGAAAGATAGATGCTCAGAAAGCATCTGAATTAGACTCAGGTGTGAGTTTTGAGATGTATTTTGAAGGATGGATACATCCTATTACAATCTTGGCTTCTTGAGAATTCCTTTTTTCTAAATCTTTCTTCCTCCTCCTCCTCCTTCTCCCCCTCCTCTTCCTTCTTTAACCATCTCTCTCTCCTCTCCTACTTTCTCTCCTCTCCTCATCATCTTTTTCTTTCTACTTCTGCCACTGTGCATGCCCCAATAGATTGATGCAGGGAGAAGCAGCTTTGGGTTTCTCTTTGAACCTTTGCTGTCTGTTTGTAACCTTCTGGAAGAAAGGGGTTTGTCTCAAATCTTGATCACCTCACCTGGAATCAAGCACAGGACCTGGTGCCTCAATCAGTATGGTGAATTAGCAATAGTACTTACAATTTTGAGAACACCATGTTATACTGCCACCTATTGTTTTTTTAGTGAATTTTTCTTTTGACAGGTGAAATCTCTTGGTTTGCAAGGTAGCAAAGTTCAATAGTGCCTTTATTCAAAGTTTTAGCACTATTTTCAAAAACTTTGAAAAATGTAAAGATACATATACCTGAATGTTAATGTACAGATTCATTATGTAGGGAGGGTGTGGGATAATGAGCAGGTGCTTTGATAGGCAGTAGTTCCAAGCTTTTCTTCTGCTTACCTGATGAGCCACTGTAGACAAGTTAAGCAACACCTTTTATACTTTTGTGTTCTTATTTGTAAAATACATATGTGGTTCTACTTCATAAGTATATTTCAAGGATTAAATTATATAGCACTTTTAATAATGGCAGCACAGAGCCTTGTACAAACTGGGGATTCAACGGTAAGTTTCTTGTTCCCTTCTCCTTTCTTTGCTCCTTCCTCAATTTTTGCTGACTGATCTGGTAAACCCTTCTAAACCAATAACAGTAAATTTTATTTATATGTTCCCTACATGATCTATTTACAAGTTATCTATTGTATTTTTTAAAAAATTAATAGACTTTATATTTTTTGTCAGTTTTCAGTTTATAGAAAAATTAATCAGAAAATACAGAGAGTTCTCATACACTCTCTCACTGAAGTCTATTTTTAAAAAATCTTTGGACACAATCCATTCCCTAGTTACCTGAATAATTAGGTATAATTATACTTGACTTTGAAGAAGGTGCACGGAAGTGGCCATCAAATAGTTCCACACCCCTTACTTTTCCTGCCTTTCCCCATGCCCTCTGCTTGTTTGGTTGCCTTCAAGGTCTTGTGTGCTACTGTGGTGGGTTCCATATGTAGACTCCTGGAGCTTTCCCCAATAGTCTTCACAGCTCCACCTCACCTCTGACCTGAAGCTGAGCACACAGGGAAAGGCTCACAACCCTGGGAATGAACGACATTGCTTGTTCTTGCTTTCCAACTGTAGTGGGGCCTCAGGGCTGCTTGGCAATAAATAATTTTATGCTCTCTTGTCAGTGTTTTCTCCTATTCACCACAGGGTCTATTTTAAACCTTCTCCATCTTTTGAACCTGCCATTTTCCCATCTCTACACTTATGCTGTGCAGATTCCTTTATCTCCTGACTGACAGACAAAATAGAAGATACCAAGAGTACCCTCCCAAGCTCTTGCCTCTAAGCCTATAACCACCCCTTACACACACACACACACACACACACACACACACACACACACACACACACACACACTTTTTCCGTTTCTGGTCTTTTAAAATGGAAGTTGTGTTTCTTCAAATACAAGGGTAATTCCTTTGCCTGAACTTTGGATTGCGTCCTTTTCTGCCTCTAATGGGTGATGTCCTATCAGTTAGTTCTTCTAACTCTCTAGATTTTTATCTCTGTATATATAAAATGGAATATGCATAGTACCTACCTTATAAGAATATTGAGAGCATCACAGGAGTTAATACACATATAGAACACGGAAGAGTGCCCAGCACAGGCTCAGTGAATGTTAGGTGTTATTATTAGCTATTGTTCTTTTTTTTTTTTTTTTTTTTGAGACAGAGCCTCAAGCTGTCACCCTGGACAGAGTGCTATGGCATCACAGCTCACAGCAACTTCCAATTCCTGAGCTCAAGTGAGTCTCCTGCCTCTGCGTCCCAAGTAGCTGGGACTACAGGCACCCACCACAACGCCTGGGCATTTTTTGGTTGCAGCCATCATTGTTGTTTGGCGGGCCGGGCTGGATTCCAACCCGCCCACTTAGGTGTATGTGACTGGCGCCTTAGCCCGTTGAGCCACAGGTGCCGAGCCATATTGTTCTTATTTTTGATAACTGTAACCTACTTTTCTACTGGATATTCTTGATGCTAAAAATCTTTCCTAATGGAATAAACAACTCTCTTAAGCTCTCATATTTTTCTAGTACTAACCGATTGCTTTTTTCATTCATTACCAAACTTCTGGAAAAGGGTTAGTTGCCCGTATCATATTTACAGCCTCCCTGCCCCTTGCCTTGACCCAATCCACTCCACTTTTGTACCCACCATTCTACGCAATAGCTCTTGCCCAAGATCACAAATTGCTTCCATTTGCTTTAGTCTGATGGCTAGTTTTTCCCTCATCTTGACTTCTCGGCAGCCTTTGGCACAAACATGCCCACGTTTTGAAAACCACATCTTTCCGTAGCACGCCCCTACCAGGTCTCTCCCACTTCTCATCGTCCTTTCTGCCTGTTCCTTAACGTCGGGACTGCTCACTGTGAAGACCTAACCCTCTCATGTTTCCTCTGACCTTCTGTTCCTAGGTGCTATCCCTCTCATCACTTCAATTACGGGTTATAGGCAGATCTTCTAGAAGTGTCCATCTCTATTCCATGATTGTTTCATAATTCATCCGGGTATATTTACTTTTCTACCCATAAACTCACCATATTCCACGTTGTATTTATCATACTTCCTTAAAAAGCTCATTTTACTTTTTGTGTTCCCTAAGTTAATCTATACACCCTCATGCAGACCCCAGAACCTGCGTGGCATTCTTAACTCTTTGGTGTCCCCTTCATCTTTACAGTGAATTAAGGTCTATTCTACTTCCTAATTATCTTCAAAATGTGTTCATTCCTCTGCCATCTCTTCCGGCCTGAATTTCTAACCTGGCCTCTGGACTTGCCCTCCTTACCCCATTTTTTTTTAAGCAGCCAGAACAATCTCTATAAAGTGAAGATCTGGTCATCTTTACCCTACCGTACCTCCCCAGGCCCAAAGGAAACTTTTCACTTTTCACCATTGTCCTCAAGCTCAAGTTCATAGACCAATATATGGCTTACACGATCCTCCATGATGTGAACCCTGCGTCCCACCATTGGTCCTCACAAACGTTCTCTTTACCTAGAATACTCCTTTCAATTTCCAACCTCCACCTTCCAGAACTGTTCAGTTCCTTTTGCTCTTCAGATATACTCACTGGAGAATTTGATTTGTTAGGCTCACAGAATTTACTCCTATCCTGAGTATGAAATAGGAAAGAATGATTTCTGGCTTAGAAAATGCTTTCTGCTGCAACTATATGGGTGTATAGGGTGATGGAAAGATAAAGCCACATTATAAATGTCAGCAGACAAGATGTCATGTTTGCATCTGGGCTTGTACCTTGAGTTGAATAGCAATTGAAAAGAATTTTTAAGTGACCAAATGAAATAACGACTTCCAAATTGGTATAACTTGAAAAGCTTCTGTCAAAGAAAATGCATACATTTCACCTTATGCATTATAAAATATTAATCTTAGCTTCATTATTTTAATGAACTCATTTCTCTTGAGTGAGAATTCAAAGAATACTCTTTGAAAAAGTATTCCCATGGTTCCTTGTTATAGTTTTTACTCCTTTTCCTGCCAGTTATTTGACTTTTAATGTTAAAATAGAAAACAATTCTAGACCATGGTTTATAAGAGACACTGTCATTTGTATTTTTACATATTCATATGGTTGCTTGCTACGTTTTTGTTGTTAGAATAAATTCAGGATGATGCAACATTTTCAAATGTATATGTAATTTAGATAGATCTATTTAGAAACTTGGAAAAAGAATAGTTACTTGAGCAAGAGAATATTAGAATATCTCACACTATAAATCCATTTTAAATCCACTCTGAGAGCAGACAGTTTCCTAATGCTTGAGATACTAAGTGCAGAAGTCTTAGTTTATTAAAACAACTGTGCTTGTATTTCTCATAGCAAACAGCTGGAATTTTTTCAAATAAATTGCTAATTTTTTTTCTACCAACACTAATGTCAGTAGTTTTCTCCACAGAGTTCTACATTCAGAAATACCTGTATAGGAATGGACTGTGAAATGTTTAGAATAGGAAAAAATGTAGAATTAAGAATCTTCTGTTCTTCATTTTTGGTTTTTACTTATACAATGTGCATATCTGAAAAATATTGCCTTAAAATATAAAGGTTTTTTTTGAGACAGAGTCTCACTTTGTTGCCCAGGCCAGAGTGCCATGGTATCAGTCTGCTAACAGCAACCTCAAATGCCTGGGTTCAAGTGATTCTCCTGCCTCAGCTTCCCCAGTAGCTGGGGCTGCAGGTGTGCTTCATGAAGCCCAGCCTATATATATATACACATATACATATGTATATATATATTTGTGTGTGTGTGTGTATGTATAGAGAGAGAGAGGGAGAGAGGGAGGGAGAGAGAGAGACCAAGTCTCACTCTGTTGCCCTGGGTAGAGTACGTGGTGTCATCATAATTCACAGCAACCTTAAACATCTGGGTTCAAGCAATTTTCCTGCCTCATCCTCCCAGTAGCTGGGACTACTGGTGTCCACCAAAATGTCCAGCTAGTTTTTTCTATTTTTATTAGAGATGGAGTCTCACTCTTGCTCAGGCTGGTCTCTGAGACAGGGTCTTGCTTTGCTCAGGCTGATCTTGAACTCCTGAGCTGAAGTAGTCCTCCTGTCTTGGCTTCCCAGAGTGCTAGGATTACAGGCATGAACCACCGTGCCCAATCAATATGAAGAATATTCATTGCAAAACACAATGGAGATGAAGCAAACAATTGGTCAGTTTTCTTAACGCTCGCCTAAGAACTGCCTTACAAAGTTATACTTTTTACTGGCTGAAAATCCTATCCCTTGCATTCTAGACTTTTTATAAATAAATATTTTATTTATTCAATAAATATTAATTGAGCCCTTGGGATGCCTCCAAGAACTCCAGTAAAACACTGGGAGAGATTTAAGTAGTTTGCCTTGATAGAATAGTTAGGTGTGAGATCTTATTTTGGACTACACAGTTTCTGGATTGCTATATGGCCACAGAAAATAAAGGTGGAATAGTAAACTTCTTCCAAATACTAAGCCATACTGCATCCTTTTGGATAAGCTTTAAGTAATAAAATAAAATATTATTTTAACATGTACCAGAAATGCATGACTTTAATATTAGTATAGACATACTCTATTTCTAGCTCTAAATTATATTTTAAGATAAACTAAGTATAAAAACACATAAAACATTACAAAAGAATCCTATGTATTAATATAGAGAAAATATTTTTTTTTATATTATCAAGAAATGTGGTGAAGAGTATTCTCTGTTCCCTTTTGGATAAATAAATTCCTTGAATTTTTCCCCCACAGGGCACTGCTGTTTTTATAAACATTAAAAACCAAGTGGATATACAACGATTCTCTAATGGTAGAAAGAGCACTCATTTCTTTATTGCATTTGCCATAGAAGCTCTGTGATTACACTTTGCTATCGACCAGGCACTTCTCCATAATTTAAAAATGTCGTGAGAGATAATTTACAGAGGTGGTTTGAGCAGAAAATTCTAATGATTATTATTATTTTTGAACCAAGAAGAATACAGTTCTCCTTCAAAAGTGCAATTTTCTGGTAGTCTTTTGCCTAAAGGGAATTTGTTTGTTCTGGAGAGCTTTAATAAGGAAAAGCTGACAGCAGGCCTGCAGTTATATCCTCCTGGCATTGGGCCTTTGGTAGAAATGTGCATTAGATATTCAAGTCTTTTCTCCAGGATTCTATTCCTGAAACCTGACTTCATCCTTTCCTTTCCACTGTTGCTACTGAAACTGGCAATGCCTGCAGAATATAAATCATATGATAAATATTCGGGAATTTGTCTTTGTAGTATTTTAGCACCACTGCCAAACTTCTTGCCTAGAGAGCTGCATGAGGGTTTTCAATCCAAAATCTTTGAGCAGTCCCCTTCGATGGCCAACGGGGAAGCATCCATAGGATTTCATTGTACTGGCCCCTCAAAGAGATGAATAGGCAATTCAAGTTCTTTGTCTCCATATTTTTCTAAGGGTGTTCATTTGCTGGTCACTCATTTATGCCCAATAATTTTAAACACTGGCATGCATCTGCTTATGGGGAGTCCCAGTCGTAATGCACATTGTTTCGTATAGCATTAGTGTAAGTAAGGACTCTTTCCCTACATTTTTTTATCACACTGCTATCCTTCAATAAGTCTGATCCTACTAAAAGATGCCACCTGTGGGTTTCGTTCTCATTCTCCAGTAAACCAACAAGTGTCCCATCACAAATTCCTTTCCTGACCCTCTGAAGGGCACTGTAGCCCCTCCTAAGCCCATCACCCTGTTGTTCTGGATGACAATGCTTTCAGAGAGGAGATCTAATGTCTCGATAAGTAGAACATGCAGGCAAGTTTTAAGTTAGTCAGTAGCCTCAAGTGGCTCTGGATTCTTATTTTTAGTCCTTTTATAATTTTCTCACTGAGCAAACTTTTAAACTGAGGCATTAACACAGGACGTATATGAAGGAAGGCTTTGCCTGGCTTGTTTTTATGCTGCAATGAACGCATCCTCTCTGCTTCCTTTGGTGCTGATAAAGCCTCTTCCACAAACTCTCCAAAGGGTTTAAATTCACAAAGATAAACAGGGGATGCTCAAGTTAGAAAAAGAAATAAGTGCGGCAAAAAATGCCAACAAAGTCAGTGTTGTGATGTGCTTACAGTGGCCAGCTCTCTAAAGCAGGCGTCCTCAAACTTTTTAAACAGGGGGCCGATTCACTGTCCCTCAGACCATTGGAGGGCCGGACTATAGTTCAAAAAAAAAAAACTATGAACAAATTCCTATGCACACTGCACATATCTTATTTTGAAGTGAAAAACAAAACGGGAAGAAATACAATTCACACCGCTGCATGTAGCCTGCGGGCCGTAGTTTGAGGACCCCTGCTCTAAAGGATGATGAAAGGAATGATACAGGGTGGGTGGCACCTCACTCAGACCGTGCCAGGCCACCCAGGAGGACCTGATTCACCTTCTGTGTCCTGCCCCAGGGATGCTGGTGCCATGGGAGATGAGGGCTGGAGAGAGGGGCCAGCCCGGGGAAAGTCCTCGCGTCCCTAGGAAGTTGAGGGAGACCATGGCACAGCTGGCACTGCCCATGCCAACCCCAGAACCACCCTTGGACCGAGATAACCCTCCTCGGACTGCCACTGCCCTGCGAGCATTTCACAGGCCTGAGGGTGATACAGGTTCCCTCATTCAGGGAGGAACAGAGAACCCCCATTTCCCAGGCCTGGACAATTTCATGAAGGGAATGGCTCATTCACCTTGCCCCTAGCAGAAGAAATTGTATTGGTGCATTAACGTGATCATTCCCTTTGTCCAAGAGGAAGGGACTGTATTCATTCATTACCAAGTCCTGGCCAAGTGACAAAGGACCCATGTGACTCTATATACCCCTAAGAACCGAAGCAAAGAGATTTTCTGACTTAAGTCTTTCCCTCCACTAGGAGCTCTGGTGCTTTTTCTGTATAATAAATCCCATCTTACCACTGATCTGAGGTCCATGGATTCATTCTTTGAAACTCTGAGACCAAGGACCTACTGAAGAAAGAAATTTCAGTAACAGTAAGGTATTTAAATTAAGGAGGACATTTTTGGTTTGAGTGGGTCAATTTTTGTTTCTTTTCATTTGATATTAGAGCCAATGCTCTCACCCATCAAACCAATATGCTTGTTATTTACATCCACTCCAATCTCTGAGATTCTGCATTCACCTGGTTGGATAGCACTAGTGTTTTAAGACACTTGGGTACTTGTGTAGGGAAAGAAAAGGACTGGGGTTGCTGAACAGCGACCCTTAGGTCATGTGTAATGGTTCTTCCAATCATGTGTGTGAGCTTACATTTACTTACTAGTCCAGCCCCAAGACCAGTCCCTGGGCTTCTAGTGTGGCATTGTGAACAATTAGCCAAGGGAATGTCTGATTTAGCCATTATGTAGACAACAACAAAGACTTAACTGTCTGCTGCCCCTTGTTTGCCTCAACACCTACAAACTATTTATGATTACCAAAGTGAAGCTCTCCAGGATTGCAGGGCTAGAGATTTTTCAAAGCTGATGCCTTTTTGTTATATTTCACTATTTATTTACATTGTCCCTTTTTACTGAGGAGCCCATGATGCCATTGACAAAAGCAGTATTGTATTTCATGTTGGTGCAATTTGAATTTTTTCTTTTGTACATAGAGAAAATTTTACAGCCCTGTCATCACATTCAAAAGAGTTCATCAATTCTGCCTGCCACTTGAAACTCTCCCCACACCATGAACCATTCAATTGTTGCCTTTCACTCCTGCTTTTCCACTTAAGTTTCCCCCCCTTTTTCTAAATCAAATAGCTCTTTTTCAGTTCCCTATAAATAGATGCCATGTAGTGAGCTGTCAGGATGAGATGAGAAAAAAATACATTTACCATTATCAGTTTTAGAAATAGAGGTGGGTATTTTTGTAAAAATTGTTGCTTAAGTCAGTTTTTTAAAAAATATTGTATTGATAAGACTCTAAGTAAATTTGTCACATGAAAATACAAATGTTGCATGGAAAAGGACAAGAAAATTTCTTTTTTGTCAATCTGGGCCTTAATGTTTATGAATCAAGCAGCAATTAGCCACATAGAGCTGATGAAATGACTCTACAATACCTAATTCTGAGCCATCTTTAGATAGTAGCCATTCAGGTTGGTTTATTTTAATAAGAAATACATAAAAATATACCTTTCCACATTCATTTAAAATCTAAAATAAAACCAGGCCTTTTTTTTTTTTTTTTTTGGTTTGTAAATCAGAAAGCAAAGGACTTTTTTTTTGTTGTTAGCTTAGGAGGGAAGTAGTTCCACAGTTATTTATAAGTTCTTTAAAATTTTGTATTATGGTTTTAATAAAAGGCTTCCCTGAGTACTATGTTGAGAAGGTTCAAGTTATTTTAAAATTTATTTCATTATTTACATATATTTGAGAGATGAGATGAGTATATTATGGACTTTTCTTTTTTTTTTTTTTCTTAGAGGCAGAGTTTCACTTTGTTGCCCTCAGTAGAGTGACAACAACCTCCAGCTCTTGGGCTTAGGTGATTCCCTTGCCTCAGCCTCCCAAGTAGGTAGGACCACAGGCACCTGCCACTATGCCCGGCTATTTATTTATTGCAGTTTGGCCAGGGCCAGGTCTGAACCTGCCACCCTCAGTATATGGGGCAGGTGCCCTACTCACTGAGCCATAGGCACCACTCTATATATCATGGACTTTTTGAACTATGTACTTAGCCATGTTAGTGTTGTGACACCTCAGATCATCCCGTTGGGGTCCACAGCTGTTGTCTGGTATCTTAATCTTCACACTGGGCATGTTTTAAAGCTAAGGTTTATTCTTCTCTATGGCTCATATGAAAATGTATTTCCAAGTGTAGTGTGACCTCGCCTAATCGTTTACAAAGTTATCTATTCAATTATAGGAAAATCTTAAATTCAAGGCTATAGAAAACAACAAAAGTGATTAACAAGAAAATAGAGAAACTAAAAAGTTAAAAAGTAATAACCTACATAAAACAAACACATCTATTGATTTATAATATTTTCTGCTCACTCGACAAAAATTAACAAATATTTTTGACATTACTATTTGACATTAATGTCCATCTTATTTCTCAGTAAGAAAATGTTTATTATTTATTCTGACTGTGGTACTACTTTTATTTGACAAATAAAATGTAGGTTCTCATTCCACAGTAAGTGGAACAGAAAAAGATATAAATCACTTAGTATTATCAAGTAGATTTTTGAAACATACAGGGAACATGGATCTGTCCCCCAACAAATCTGAGGTGGCATACCCTGGGAATACAAGATTTTTAATATCATGTCCAAGAATTATAAGATGCAACAGGAGAAGCTTGAGGCTAAAAATGATTAAAAGGAAAGCAATATAGGGTGACAGAGTAAGACCCTGTCTCAAAATAAATAAATAAATAAAAAGAGAGAAAACTAAAGGAGTGGAATTGGAATATTCCTAACACAGAAAAAAATAAATATTTCAGGGCAGCACCTGTGGCTCAAAGTAGTAGGGCACCGGCCCCTTATGCCAGAGGTGGTGGGTTCAAACCCAGCCCCGGTCAAAAAAAAAACCTGCAAGAAAAAAAAATAAAATAAAAATAAAAAATAAATACTTCAGGTGATGGATACCCTAATTACTCTGATTACTTTGATTATTATACATCATCTGCCTGTAAAAACATTACATGGACTCCATAAATATATATAAATATTATGGATCCATAATATTTAAAAACTAAAATAAAAAAGAATTTGATAGGGATGAGAAAAACTTATAATTCAATTATAATTATATAATTTACCTAGAAAAAAACTGATCCAGATAAAAATAATTTAGGGAGAATAAAAATGATAATTAAAACTTTGTTTTTAAAAAAGGGAAACTAGGCCAGGCATGGTGGCTCACACCTGTAATCCTAGCACTCTGGGAGGCTGAGACTGGTGCATCCCTTGAGCTCATGAGTTTGAGACCAGCCGGAGCAAAGCGAGACCCTGTATCTACTAAAAAGAGAAAAAAAACTAGCCAAGCGTGGTGGTACACGCCTAAAGTCCCTACTTGGGAGGTTGTGGCAAGAGGATCTCTTGAGCCCAGGAATTTAAAGTTGCTGTGAGCTATGACACCATGTACTCTACCCAGTGAGACTCTGTCTCAAAAAAAAAGGGAAACTAAAATGATAAAAAAGGAGGATGTGCCTGAGGAGACTAAAACTGTGAGGATTTGAATCTGGGACGGAGAGGCGGAGTGGGCTTTAAACAGAAGCAGGCATCTCACAGTGTGGAGACACCGTGGTCTCAGACCTGCCCACGCAGCAATGCCAGACCGTGAGTCCAAGGAGGCACCGTTAGACTTGTGAGAAAGTTAGGACCAAGCCAGTGGTCTCCAAAGTGCAGAGAAGCTCCCTGTCAGGATGGGGGCCAGCTAAAGAAACTGTTGGGTGTGAAGAGGAAATGCTGGAGTGGCAATATGTACGTTAAAAAACATTACGATACTTAACATAGGGAATGATGCCTGCACCCTCACTGAGCCCCCAAACCAGATGTCTGGAGCTACCTGCGTAAATGCAGTAAGAATGAGAGGTGCGTGTGCAGGCTAAGACGGGGCTGGTCTTTCACAATTTAAAATAGTGTCCACGTTTAAACTGCACCTGGGCTTTATGGCCACCCTGTATAAAGAATGCCTCTGACTTCTGCAGTCTTCAAAATTGGCTTTTAGGTCCTTTATTCTGAACTGGAGTATATATTCTGCAGAATTTACCCTTCACTCTCCATTGTTTCCTATTACAAGTTTTGCTTTTCTTCCTATCTAGATTAAGACCCTAAAGGCAAAAGAAGCACCTGTTTCACCTTTTTAAAAATTCTCCTAAAGCATTTGACCCCAAACACAGTAAACAGATTATAAATTATATTTGTTCATCAATCGATCAAAATATTTATAATATAGAAAAAGTCATGGATGATATTTATAATGGGTGATTAAGAGAAACTTGGATCCCAAGGTCCTCCTGATTTGGAGAGTGGACATCAAAGAGATGGTTATTCCCTTCTTCAACACGATGTTTAGTTTAATGCCACTGTCAGGGATCCACAAATATTGAGAGAAAGTAAAAATAGCATATTCAATATGCGTTTATTGACATAAGGGCAACCTGCCTTTCAGCCATACTTCACATGTGTGAGAGGGTCAGATTTATAAAAATACACATATGTAATAAAAGAAGAAAGGCTACAATGACTGACTTTGATTGGGACAATGAAGGATGGAAGAGGATGGGAGAGTCTTGGGCCAGACCTGACAACCATTTCCCAGGCATCATTATTAGGGTTTAACTCTGTAACTTGCATAAACATTCTAATTTTAGTTAGTTGATGCATGTATGTACAATAACAATAAATCAATCAAGCTTTTGAAATTGGTGAATTCACATTATTATTAATTCTTATTGTTATTCTTATTTTTAAGACAGAGTCTCACTCTATTGCCCTGGGTAAAGTGCAGTGGCATATTCCTAACTCACACAACCTCAAACTCTTGGGGTCAAGGGATCCCCTTGCCTCAGCCTCCTGAGTAGCTGGGACTACAGGCACCCACCTTGACACCTGGCTAGTTTTCTTCTTTTTTATTAGAGACGGGATCTTGCTCTTGGTAAGGTGGGCCTTGAACTCCTGAGCTCAATCCACCCATCTAGGCCTCCTAGAGTGCTGGGATTACATGCCCAGCTGAAATCTATAGTTTTGAAAAAATAAGTTACAGTTAGCATATGAACAAGGCAATATTTGATAGAGGCAGCTTTTTTTTCTTAACAGTAAGAACATTTCTGGCGTACTTCATTTTAGTCTTTCCTTCTCCCTAGTAAGTTTTCTTAGTTTAAGTTCTCGCTTATACTCTCATTTTGTTATCTTCTACTTTTAACCCAACCTATATTTTCCAATGATTTTATTCCTTTTGTTCTCAAAAAAAAAAAAAAAAAAGGGCGGCGCCTGTGGCTCAAAGGAGTAGGGCACTGGCCCCATATGCTGGAGGTGGTGGGTTCAAACCCAGCCCTGGCCAAAAACTGCAAAAAAAAAAAAAAAAGAAAGAAAAAAAAAAAAAAGAACCCTCACCATTTATAGGCTTCACTTAGTGTTGCTAACGCTATTCCAAACTGAACAGGTTCCAGTTTTCCTTTGCTTCTACCACTAATCAGTGTTTGTATTTAAAAGCACTGTGCAGTTGTAAGTTTAACTTACCCTGCTACAGGGTATAACTTGTTACATATGTTCAATTAGTGTTACTCTTACTATTAATAGGATTAATGCAAATGTACTGTGATCGCTTTATCTATTAAATTAAAATAAAAGGTAATTGCTAATTTTGCACAATGTTAACTAACCAAGATAATTTCTAGTTTCAATAAATCACATAGTGTATATGTGAGAAAGTAAGAAACAAAATTTGAAAATTTAAGTAAATGAATAAGACTTATAAATGAATTCAATCGAGAGAATAAAAGCTGTAACAGACATATGTGCTATTCTTGGTATACAACATTATTTCTCAGAGTATGTTGCCAGGAACTCAGTCGTGTAATATACCTGGGGAAAAAAAAATGTAGTCCACTGTTAAAAAAATACTGGGAACGTTGTATATCACATTGTTTAAAAGTTCTCAGTCCAGATTAAGTTATTAAGGACCCCATGAAGTCCTCCAATAGAGACATCGTTGCATTTAACTCAGTATTTCTCTTAACTCCTTTAACTATGAAACTTATTGTTTGTCTTTTTTCTCAGAAAATGTGACATCTGGCAGTCCCACGGTTAGAAAAAATACACTTTGAGAAAGGTGGGTACTAATTAAGTGCTAAGGAGAGCCGAAGAGAGAGAAGACACTAGAAGTTGGGGAAACCATTATGAAGAAGTATGTTTGAGTTATCTTGCACACTTGAGGTGGAGACTAGCAGTGAGGAATCTCCAACAAAGGGAACACTGTGACCCCAAATTGACAGAGAAGAGGGCACTGGGTGTTAGGAGGAATAGTTGGACATGGAAGTTCCTGCCGGGCAGACTCGGGGATGTGGGGCTTTAACACTGTGCAATTGATCCTACACAGTAAAGTGATTAGCAAACTACCTATTCCTATGCATTTCCCCTCAGAGTATCATCATTTCTTTTTCTTTCTTTTTTTTTTAGTATCATCATTTCTTAAATGCTTCTTTTATTATGAAAGTGTCTACTTAATTAAAACTTGAATAGTCTAGGTCCCTGCTGTCCAATGGAAATACAACGAGCTTTTAACTTCAGAAAAGTACAAAGAAACAAGTCAAATTAATTTAACAGCATATTTTTATTTAACATAACACATCCCAAATATTATCATTTCAACGTACAATCAATATAAAACTAAACATGAGTTTCTTTTGGGAGGGGGCTAAGGCTTCAACACCCAGTTTGTATTTTACCCTTACAATACATCACAATTCAAAACTAGCCGCATTTCAAGTATTCACGTGGCTAGTACCACTATATTGGACAGCACAGCTCTATACATCAGCATGGTGTAGGTTAGGATAAAGCAGATTTGATTTGAATGTGGTTTTTAAATAGCTTTAACCATGATCAAAAGCTTTAAATGGTTTAAAATTAAGTGGGTAAGGCAAACTTGTTTTGCCTGGTTTTGAAAGTTGTGTTTCATTTTTTCGCTGGATTTTTAATAGGCAAATTATAGGTTAAAGGTGAAAAGCTTCATTTTTCTCCTTCAAGTCAGCTAATTAATGTAAATAAATTACTGTCAAGCTCTCTTTCAGCCTATTAATTAGTTTAGAAAAGTCAGTGGATTTGTGACAGTTAAACAAGAAGGCTCAACCGCACGTGCCCGCTGATTTATAACCACGAACATGTTCTAAGAAACTATTTTTCAGATTTTTAAAATTTCAAATGATTCCTCCTGCTAGTACAGTTTCTTCACACTTCATCACATTTCTAAATAAGTGATCATGTAACGAGTGAAGATTTCATGTCCTGAAGGCATTATACCAATACTTACCAAATGTTCTACTTAAAATACAAAGCAGTTTATTCACACTTCCCATTTTTGAATCCAGTGGGGCCATTTTGGGATAGGAGAAACTAGAAACCTGCTGTTCAGTTTTGTTTTCTACAAATTCTCTTTACCAAGAGCTTGCACGTTTCTTGTTAAGTTTCCAAGGCACATTTAATGCCCATTAGAATCTAAGAAAATATGGCACGTTCTGTAAATGGAAGCTCTGGAAAACTTATTTAAAATGAAAGAAGAACATCAAGGCACACCACTGTGCTTCTTCTGAGTAGAGAGCTCTGTTTGACCAAGGTGGACATGGATTCATAATAGACAATATCCAACAACATGACACGTTCTTTGCAAGTTCATGACTTTCTTCTAGAGCTTTTGAACCTCAGCACAAACACATTGGGCTGAATAACCCTTGTTGTGGGGGCTGACCTTTGCTTTATAGAATGTTTACCAACACCTCCAACCTCTCTCCCTCTCTCTCTCCCTTCCAGCTGGAGACAAATCAAAAATGTATCCGGATATCATCAAATGTTCCCTGGGAGACAAGATTGTCCTCAATTGAGAACCACGGCTCTATTCAAAGTCTGAAAATAGTATTAATATGTATAAAATATAGTATGAGCTCTAATCTCAGAATATAAACTCAATATTATTATAAACTATATTTACTTTTCTAAAGAGCTTTGGAAAATAGATTAAATTCATCTGATAGTCTCAATCTCAATGATCTTGTTCTAGCTTGTCCTCTAATTTAAATATCCCACCTCATTTTTAGCTAGAATTGGTGTACTATAATGAGAATGTCGACTTTCACACAAAATCAATTATTGCATACAACAGAAAAAGTGAAAAGATGTAGCAGCTTGAACACCCTTAGATATACTCAAGGGTGTGCAGTGAACGTGCTTTTATAATGTACTCCCTAAACAAACAAGAAGGAAAGCAAAACATCACTGCCATCGATTTGGTATCTTTCAGTAGCACCACAAAGAAAATGCAGTAATTCATGCTTCAAATAAGATCTAAAATCTGTCCAACCACATGAAATACTATGTATAAATAAAATGCTTCAAAGCAGATTTTATATTTCTCTGTCTTTTAAAATAGGTTAGAAAGGAAGCAACTTGGTATAGCTTATTCCTTGTCAGATGTAAAATTTGGACAATTAAAGAATAATAAAGGCTCGGCGCCTGTAGCTCAGTGGCTAGGGTGCCAGTCACATATACTGGAGTTGGCTGGTTCGAATCCAGCCCGGTCCTGCCAAACAACCATGAAAAATACAACCAAAAATAACCAGGTGTTCTGATGGGTGCCTGTTCTCCCAGCTACTTGGGAGGCTGAGGCAAGAGAATCGCTTAAGCCCAAAAGTTTGAGTTTGCTGTGAGCTGTGACGCCATGGCACTCCACCCAGGGCAACAGATTGAGACTCTGTTTCAAAAAAAAAAGAATAATGAAAAATATATGTGATACTTTTAGGCTTGTCAATTTATTTGGAAATGATAGAACTGGTAGTTGGGTTAATACGAGGACGAGGATCAAAGTAATTTAATAGAGGCCTAGGTTGGCCACACCTTGACACAATGTCTACAAACTGTTGGTTCTCTGCCACCCTCTGGTGGTATGCTTAAAAAAACAAAAAAGTCTTAAAGCACCATTATTCTAATCACTGATAATATTAATATTTACTCCCATTGATATACTCTGTACCAGGCTGGATGAACATTCTCTTGTTTAATCCTTATCAATTGCTTGAGGTGGGTATTATAAACCAAAGTTGAAGCAACTTGTCAAAAATGATGCATTTAGTAGAGATTGCACTTAAACTCATACCTCTTTTATGCCAACGCTAAAGTTCATTCTAAGTGTTTTATGGCTTCCTGGGCAACTCTTAGTGAGAGTTGGCCTGACACCATGAGGCACATAATTCAAGGAGGCTAATGGACTTTTTGGCAAAACAGTGGAGGCTTGTCATATTCTCCTTCAAGTTAAACAAACTCAAGTATTCAGGTTGAGAATAAGGGGCGGGGGAGAGAAAGAGAGGGAGAGAGATTGATTTTCAATAAATGAGACAGAGAGAGACAGAGAGAGAGAGACTTTCAATAAATAGCACAGGCATTTGCCAGTTTAGGCCAGGGATTTAGGGTGAAATGGGAGGTGTGGATCTGCTGTCTCCTTGGTTATCACATCTTACTGAACCATGCATGCTTCTAGAGTGTTTAAGATCCAAATATTTTTATATCAATGTTCTAATTCCAGCAACCTCATCTGCTATTTTTAAAAATTATTGTCCTGTTCTGATGCTAGAAGGAAATTGACTCAATAGTAAACTTAAGGGGCAGTGCACAAAATTTTGAGATATCTTAACTATATTATTATTCTTTGCTTTCTTTAAACCCTAAACCCAGCACATGATGTAATTCTACCACATTTGTATGTGTGTATGTGTGCTAAGACAGTGGAAGTTAAGGGCTCATTTTTAGGAGGATGTAACCCCCACTATTTTCCAACAAGAAAAATAAAACCCCAAACCATAGTCCTCATGTTATAATTTAAAATAGCAAAATAGTATCTGACTCTTCCAGACCATTGGTGGCAAAAATGAATATGTTTTAGAAAGTCCCAACATAAATGTAATTGTGACTGATCAGGGAAATACTGAATGGTAATTTTTTTTTTCAAACTTGATAGTCCCTCAAAGAAGTCACAGTGAAAAAGACTGAGCTAGTAATTCAAGCTTAATACTTTGTAACTCGAAATTCTTCTTAATTGTTATGATGTTATCTTATAAAAATAGTAAATATATGCATTTAATTCTATCACATTTTACTTGAAATGGGTTGAAATTCATCCACCTGTCAAAATTTTAAGTGCCTTTGAAAGGAGAGACATGAAAACAGCAAAAATTTTACCAGAAAGTGAAAATTCAGGCTTATTATCCTGACTTATTTCATTACTCTATAAAGCAACTGATGTATAAAGCAGCTTGAAGATATTTATTTGCTCTGGCATGAATACCTGCAAAATCTGATGGAATAGATTACATTTCTGCAGTGTTATAATATAAAACATATCAATGTGTTGAACTGCAAGTGGAAAACATCTCATTGTCATTTCTGACTTAATAGGACATCAGGTTTAGTTCAAACACAGTATGTTTTAATATCTGGAGTTCGAGTAAGAAAAATGTGGATTCACTTATGTCAATTAAAAGCTTCTTTGAATTGATTCTTTCCTCTGCTTACTTTCTTTGTCCTAGTTATCCAAGGAAAATGTAAGGCAGCCAGAGGCTGTTATCCATCAGAACAAAGGATGAGCTTATTGATTTTATAGTTCCCATATGGCGACAGTATGCGTTAGCTTAAATAAGTGTCTGTTCCTTGATTACGACTGTCTTTGTGCAAGTAATATTGACTGAACCTGGATCCTAGCTCCATATGTAAAACAGAAAATCCATACGTACATGCAGCCCAAGAACTTTAATCCTTCAATAACTGATGAATACTCATAGCCACATTTATTTTTAGGACAAATGTAGAGGTTTTAGCAGGCTCAGGTCAAACAAAGAAAAAATTAGTTATGGTAACAGAATTATGAGCAAAACTCTAATAAATACACTCATTTCCATGATGTAGCGATTAGCTTCTGTTTTATTATTCTGTTATTAGCTATTACTAATATATCTGTACAAGTACATCCACATACTATTAAAAAGATTAAAATTAAATACAAAATAGGTTAAATTCTACTTTAAGGAACACTTAAAAATCAAATTTTTCATATTTACAAAAAGAAAATTTCAGAAAAAAATCAACTTTAGTAAAAATATCTAATATATGTTAGTCTTACAAATCATTGTCCTGTATACTAGCTCATTTAATTTTTACATATCTCTTGACAATTACTGTGGTGTTTTTCCTATGATACTATTTTATGTGTAATATTTTTTTTCTGTTTTGTGGGTACTAGCGAATGAAGATATCAATGGTGGTTCACTTCTATAATTTATTTTTCATAACCATTTAAATAAAATGTCTTTAAGTAAAATTTTATTTTATTATTTCTATGTTTTTTATTGCTTGGGATTCATTGAGGGTACGAAGAATTAGGTTCCACTGATTGCGGTTGTTAGGTAAAGTCCCTCATGTAATTGTGTGCAGCCCCAGAGATGTGCCATACACCGTGACCCCCATTTCTCTCCCTCTCCCCTTCCCTGATCCCCCCCTTTCCTACCACCCCCTTGTATTAGCTCATCTCCTGCTGTCATATTAGAATTGAGTACTTTGGATTCTTGCTTCTCCATTCTTGTGATGCTTTACTAAGAAGAATGTGTTCTACTTCATCCAGGTTAATACAAAGGATATAAAGTCTATCTTTTTTAATGGCTATAAATAAAAATTTAAATTAAAGAATATTTGTCTTATCTCTTATCAGGATATCAGATTTTAGCAAATATTCTTGATTCCTTCTTTTCTTCCCCCCCCCCCTTTTTACCTACTTTCTTTCCTTCCAAATAATTCTGGGAATATAATTCTGTTGTTTTCTCTAAAGAAATGAGAGGGAGGGAGGAAGAGAAAGATTGCTTTTACTTTATGTGAGTATCAAAGGGAGCCTTCATACAGAATTTCCCTTCTTTGTGCTCTAAGGGATAAAAAAAGTTGTTTTTTTTTAAAGAGTGAGTCGAAATGTCTCAATGAATCATTTAGATGAAGTTACCTGCTCTTTCCAATTTATAACATAGTAATCAGGTATAAAAATCCTGACTTCGAATGTGTAATGTTGGTTTTCTTCCCCTTTAATAATTCTTTTTGATGGCATAAACTCAAATTTATGTGCAGAAATATATTGTTTATGGCAAAGTCATATTAAATTTAGGAAGCATTTTATTTCAGCATTTTCAGTTTTTTTCCTTATTATAGGTGTGGCATATTGTTTTTTTTTTTTAAAGAGGAAAGCTATTTGAGTGCATATTTCATAAGCCTCTTATTCATTATTCATACCATTAGCAATGGAAGGAAATATATACACACGTGCGTTCTCTCAGATGTGTCCTCTGAGAAGTACACTCAGCCTAAACCTCAAAGAGTCTTTTTCAGTGGGAGCTGGAGGGAGGCTCAACGCTCTGGCAGATGGCCTTCCTCAGACACACTCTCACAGTAATGCTCTAGTGGCTTGTGAGTTCCAGTGGAATTTAATCTTCAGCCACATGAATTAGCAACATTTTAACGCCCCCCCCCAAACCGAGTGATTACAGCATTTGAGAAATTTCCAATTAGGTTTATTCTATGTATTTTAGAAATATTATTTTCTAAAATATGAAAATAAATCAATCTCTAATTCAACCTGGGACATTCATATCCCTTGTTTATTTATTTGTTTAAAATTGGATTTCTGCTTCTTGCAAGAATGTACAGCTGATTTAGGCCTCCGACTTAATTAATATGCACTAAAGATGCTGTTGGTACTTTATAAATATTTAATTATAAAAACGAGGCTAGGTTGTTCCTCTCCTACTTGAATTGAAAATGAGTTATTAGTGTAAACCTTTTAGAAAAACTGATTTATGAAATCAAAATGAACTAAGAAATTGGGTGTTAAAATGCACTATGTAATTTAAACATAGGATGGAAAACCACTTTTTCCTTAATATCAGATTGTCTTTCCTCCAAACCATCTATCTAATTTCAGTAATGAGTAAAATATTAAAAAGAAAACAAATAGAAAAAAATGAATTTTATAGGTGTGGTCCCACCAATTACCCTCCCGGGGAAAAGAAAAATGAATTTTAGAAGTAACCTCTGCCTCTACCCACTTCTGTATATATCTAAGATAAATTCACAGTTATTATATCAGAAAAACAAACATTTGTTGGCTTTATTGAGTTCTCATGTAGCTGGTTATCATTATTACAAAAAATGTAGCAAATGCAAATAATTTTAAGACTGCTGTGCATTTCATAACATGTAGTTGGGCAACTTGGACTCTGAGGTCTTAGTATTAATAGCAGTTGTTTAACTCTTATTTTACATATGGCATCAGGGTTTGTATACAAATTAATGAGAATTCAATTAGAATAGAAAAAGCATTAGCAATTTTAGTATTGAGATTCATAGCTTGATGTCCAGAAGTTTTCTGATTAAAAATAATTTAAATATTTTCTTAATAAATTGAGCTATAGACAAGGCACCCAAGAGGGAATGGGATTTTCTGTGTAATTAAGAACATGTCAGTTTGGCATTTATTGGATCGCTCTGGCAGTAATCAGTTGTTATCAACATTTACATAGGCTAAGACCTCAAAATATATGCTATGGAAAAATCTTGCTCTCAGATATATATATATATCTGTTAAGGAAGATGTAGGGAAAAAAGAGCTAGAAATCTGTACTTGGTTGGGTAGAAGTAAGTTTATGCACATGAGTTAAGATTTATCAGAGGCTTCAAAAGAACTTGACAATGGTCATTCACAAAACTGAGAGAATTTAAGATTCTTTAAAAACAGCATATACAAATGAATCTCTGGAAACTTTTCCATCAAAAATGTGAGAATCCTCAAATAATTTGAAATGCTTTCTGTAGTATATTTGCCAATTTACGCATTTTAAGAGCATATTTTCATTATTTTAACATTTAGAAAAATTAGTAAAACTTGTATTTTCTGCATGATTTTTTAAAGACTTTGAATTTTAAAAATTATTTTGAAATGAATTACAAAGAACATACACAGACAAAGCTTTGATTTAATTCATTTTAAAAGAACAACAGATTAATTAATACAATTTATGGGACATAATAGTTTTTCCATACCCAGCCTTAAGGTTAACCTGGGACCTTTTAATACTAAAATTAATAAATTGAAGAAGGAAGGTAAAAACAAACTTAGATTAAGTACCCACTGCCTATCAGGGACTATACAGATTTCTATTATACATTGTCTCTTTAACCCTCTCAGAAACTCAATAAATGAAGTAGTCTTTGGGTGTTTTCCAAACTTCAGACTGAGATGGGTCTCAAAGACAGGAGAAAGTGTGATAAACATTCCAGAAAAACTCAAACACTCTTTTGTTATATTTAGATATGAAAAAGTAAATTTAAACATCCCTTTAAATCAAACTTAATTTTTCCAGAGCTGACTCCAAATACATTAGCATTTAGATAAAACATCTGCTTTGCATTCTCAAAGCTAAATACATTTGCACTCTTATGAATTTCATTCATTGTGTCCTAACTCAAGATTGCTAGATTAACCTTGAGACCTCAACTTCCCACTTTATCAGAAAATCACTTACTCCTGATATTGCTGTCTGCAGGGGGGAGGAAGAACAGTTTCAGAGTTCTTTTAAAATCATACAGGAAAACAATTCTTTCTAAGGCAGTGGTTCTCAATTTTGGTTCAGTCTTAGATTTATCAGGGGAACTTTCAAAACTATTGACGCAGGCGGCCCACTGTGTGATTCAAATGTGCAGCTAAGGTTGATAAGCTTTGCTCTTTGTCCAGACAAGGAGAGCTCTGTTCTCATGCAATTGCTTCATTATTGCACCCAGGTGACCTCAACTCAAATGAGGCTTGGGGCATCAGGTAAATGTAAGGAATTAAGGATAGCACAGGTAAAACAACTCTTTATGTTATAAGGAGTGAGATGATAGTAATAATATCACCATCATTTCTAGATAGATTCCTGAACTTTCATGAAAACACTGTAAGCCTTTCATAAGGTGGGGGTGTGACACCCACTTAATGCCAACTGGGATTGGAGCCAATAAGAAAAACAGCTGTATCAAATTTAAATCCAGTTTTGCCTGTAAGCCTCCAACAAGTTGTAAGCTGGGCTATTATACTCATTGTAGCTATTTTTAAAATATGCACACACTTAATAGTTTAGCAATGAATAATACAGCACATCTATTTAAGAGCAGATATTACATTTTAGTCCTAAACTGTGACAGCTCTCAATCAGGAGAACACGTATAAACTCTCATATCCTATAATAACATTCAATTGGTACAAATGCAAAACAAGCAACACATCATCTTCAATTTAATTTAATTAAAATGATTCTAGATCAAGAGCATTAATTCCCAGTTACATTCTATGGCTAATCTGGGGTATAAAATTATATCATCTGGAATAAACTTTAGATAGAAACCAACTGAAACTCGCTCACTCAGCTTCTCTCAAGCTGGCAATGTAGTAATGGCAACAGACCAGGGCAGTTATCAGCACTCTCCTTGTCAATCAGATCAAAGACACTCATAGCCAAGAAATAGGTTCCCATGGTTTGATGAAAGAAAAGATGCTTTCTACACTAATGACAAATTAGAGATAATTTTTACAATACATGATTTATAATTTCTTTTTCAGGAATCATAAGTCAGGCAGTATGAACTCTTTGCTGTTTAAATGCTCACTTGGAAACTTCAATTTTCTCCAGATCCCTTCTAACTCCAAAACTAACTCCAAATTAGCAATATTTCCCAAAGCATGGTTTGGTTAACCATATCTTCCTTAATATTTTTATGAAAAATCTTGGACAAGAATATAACCCCTTAGCAAAACAAACATTCCTCCCTCATCACCACAAGCAAACTTACCTCCTGGGAAGAAGTAATCAAAAAGTACTGGGTTGGCCAAACATAACTCCTAAGGTGTCAGTCAGCTCTGGAGGCAAGGGTTGAAGACTTCTTTAAATGCACCCAGGAGTCAACTGGCTATGGCTATCCTCTGAAGGGAAATCAGAAAAATCTGCACTGGTGTGTGGTGCTTACTGGCGCCTCCCTTTGTTCTAAGTAGAATGCTAATGCTAAAATCGCAGTTTGCATTCCTGCTTGCTCAGGGAACGCTGATGCAGTCTGACAAAGCTTCCCGTTTAAATACCCTGATGGGGGAAAAACAAGTCCCAGAAGATGGTATTTCCCCGTGCGCTAGTAAAACAAGCCACATGATTACTCTGTAAACGCAAACAGCTGGAGATTTGTGGGGACTTTAATGGTACCTGATCTCGTTTGTAAGATACATTAGAGACATTGAGGAAAACAAATTTCCACTTTTTGTAAATGTCCATTAAGGAAGTCAAGGGTGTGTCTTTGAATTTTTTCACCTCTTGCTTCTCTCTGGCGCACAACATCTTCATTGGCATACATAAAAATAGTGAGCGTAAAAAGAAAGAAATTCCCAGGGCAGTAACATATAGATCAAAGCATGGTGTAATGGGATTTAAAAAATGCTATGAAAAGTAAAGGCCATTAAGAGACAAAGAACATTTAACAGTATAATTTATTCATGTATTAACATGATATAGTATTTTAAAGTCTACGGGAAGTTTAATTTCAAATCATGTTTTGTGCTTTTTTGATTGTACTGAGGGAATATAAAGCAGAGGAATACTATCTAATCCCAAACTTTTTAAAAAAATTAAATGTTTTCATCCCCTCCCCCAGTGCCTTTACAATTATTAAAGTTTATAATCTTTTCTTCATATGTGATAATTGGATGACAGAACACATATTTCAACGACTGGGAAAAACAGTATCTCAGAGTAAGTGATCAAGCCATGACACGCGTAATTTATAAGCCTCATTTATGATATATACAAGATGAGTAAGCAAGCACATCATTACCAAAATCAGTGACTTCATCTAATGCACAGCTTCATCATTATTTCAGCAAGGAAAATCAGGTTGTTTTTTGCCTTTTCCAGGAAGGAAGCTTAGTGTTTAAATATTTCTAGTACATGGAATGTTTTCAGCACTGTTGGGCTTGGTTAACTTTTTAAGTTTCTTAGTTGGATGCCAGTAGGCAAATTTATAAATGGTAAGAATTTTATGGGCTTACTACAATTAAGCATATAAAGTTATCAAATCTATTCTCCTAGTACTCTTTTATGAAAATCAGCCAGCATTATTACTTGGAGTTGAATTCAAGATGATCAATGTATTTTCTGGATAAACTTCAGTGATGATCGGTGGTGGCAGCTAAATAATACGTGCTGGCTAGGAGCATTTGGATTCAAAACTATAACATAAAGAAAGAAAATATCAGACTGGGAAACAGTGTGAGAAAAATGACTTAATGGATTTACCACTGACATTTCTATAAGTTTAATATAATTGTATGAAATATAAGTGATGTATATGTCCAGAGTGTTTGATATTGATCTTGGTTGGAAACTGAAAAAAATAAGCCTCTTTGCCTGGAATATTTTTCCTCAAGACTTTGGCTGAGCTCCATGCCATAGCTACTTCACTACAAAAAGAAGTAGGAGATTCCTTGGAGGCATTAATTGTCAGAGAACTATTACTCTTCTGTAGTCTCCTAAAAACATTTCCACTTGGGAGCAGAGAGTAGAGAGGACTATCTATTCTTTTTTCACTATTATTTCTTTTTCCTCTTCCCATACAAACCTAAAGAATATCTTTGGCTCCTGTTTTTTATGCTTTTCTCCACAAATAAAGCTTCCTTGTGCCAGATATGAAGACAGAGAAAGGTGGCTTTTTTACTGTCACTAGAAAAGGAAGGTTGCCTAAGTAGAAGTCTTTCTTAATGAGGCCAAGAGAAAGATTTCTAAAGAGCTAGAGTTTACATGATGGAAGTAAAAAGAAAAAACACACTTCAGTGCTCAAGGATAGGTTAGAGTTTTTGTATAAAAATTGTTGAAAACTCAGAATTACAGTCTTGAGTTTTGATTCTGAATTCCTAATTACTGGCTGAGTTACTCAAAACTATTGAAAACCAGTGAGGGGAAAGGTCAGGGACATTTGAGACAAATGTTCCAGATGCCCCAAACTGTCCCTGATGCCTCCCCACAGTATGATACTGTTTTAATTAAATCACTTATCTTTTCTCTTTTGTAATGAAGAAATTGAAATAGTTATAGTGATCAATAAGTGATATGGCACAGATAAAACACCCTGACGATACCTAACATTTAATACACACTAAAACATTTTGGAACTATTTTTGCTCTTGATGATTTAATGTATAGAAGAAAACAGATAAGTTTCCTTTTCTATAACTTGATAAATGGAGATGGCATACCGCTTACCAGTAGGTGTAAATCAGTACCACCTTATTTTTGTCCCTATTAACTCATTTTCTGATTCATTTAGCAAATATTATGTGTTAGGAACTGTGTTACATACTAGAGACAAATCAATGAAAATGTCAAACAGGTCCAGTCTTTTAATGATCTTAAATTCTAGTAATATATACTGTTTTGTGTTATTAGTATTTTATTTTTCATGCACATATAATAGTTATTAAATTTTAGGTTTCCCAGGGCACAGGCCATGTATCAAAATTCTTTGCAGTCATTACAGTAATCCATATTAACTATTTATTGACAATTAAGTATTATTTGCTAGAGATAATAAATACATACTTATACAAGGTACTACAAATAATGCCCCATTATTTGAAGATGTATAATTTTTCCTGTGGTTTGAGACTGCATGAACACCCAAAGTGTTTTAAAAAATATGTAATAAAAATCAAAGGAGAAAATGATACCATGGGCTTAAGAAAATCCAAATTGAGGAGTTTTTGGAAAATCAATACAAATTGCTAACTATTAAATGTTATTTCTATTATTACAATTGAATAAATAAAGGAATTGTAGAAGTAAAATGATGAAAATTCGTAAGTTGTACTTTAAGTAGATTAAAAACAAGTATTTGTCAATTCATCCCACAAGTTGCACATTATTTAAATGCACAAACTAGTAAAGTGTGCAAGTTCTCCTGTTATTCTGATTGTGAAGTTGAACAATGTGTGAATTTTTAAGACAATATTTGTAGCTTATAAGTGGTTAACTGGGAGAAATACCAATCTTTTTAATATTTTCCTCTCTGTACCTAATCCTGTGGTTTCAGCACCTTGGACAAAGCACCCTAATAGTTGTACTCCTGGGAACTAAAGGAAACATTCCCCTTGGGTTAAAATTCAAAAAAATAACTTACAGTAACCATCTTCCTTTTTAACATGTTTAAAGAACCAAATGGATACTAAGAGATCTTTAGCTAAACAATATAAAGTTTACACTTTCAAACCCTTTCTATCTTACAGAAAACATAATGGCTCTTTGAATGGCATGCATCACTGTGACAAATGCACTTAAGTGTCGTTAAGTTTAATGGTTCCTACTCACTTAGACTATTATTCCGTACCTTTTAATGTGAATTCAATGTGTATTAATGGTGTGAAATTGATGAAATTATAACTTGAGTTTCCCTGGGCACAGGTTAAATCAAGGAAGAAGGGAAGCGGACTGGTTAATATGACCTTCTACTTCGTTCTTCATTCATACTACAAAAGATGGCAGCTCTGCCCTTGGGAAAAAGATGTTCACTGTTAGTAAGTTGAACCTAAATTGATTTTTATGGTTTTAACTCAGGAAACTGACTTTGGTTGGTTCACCAAAGGTTCACAGCCTTCTTTAGGGAATAAGACAATGTGCATGCTTCTGAGAATAAATTCACATTTTTTCCATATTTTCAGAGAAGTAGGTAACTTCTTCCTTCCATTTCCTTCTGTATTGAACATGCAGCTTTAACTTAGAGGGTCATTTAAGACATTCTTATTTTGTAAGCTCTCCCTCCTATAACCATCATTTTCACCTAAAGGAATGGTGTTCGGTTCACTTCAATGTGAGTTAAAAATCATGATAATGAATACTATTGACACAAAAAATTAAAAATCAAGGTCTGGTCTCAAGAAAATTTCAGTTCATAGTATCAAGAAGACTGGAATCTAATTTTGAACTATGATTTGTAAAAATATTAAGGAACAGGAGAATATTCACTTCCTGTTTGGAGGAAGAAGAGAAAGTATAAATTCACTGCTCATGACAGTTAATTTAATGCTGATGAGTGACTGATGGAATACAGAACTTTTAAGCTACTCTTTACTTCTCTATAAAGTGAAAATAATCTCCCGACTAAAAAGGACAGAATAGAGCTTGTAGAGGGAAATCAAGCTCAGGCCATGCAATGCTACTAGCTTCTCTTAAGGCATTTCACAGACAAGTTGTGGTCTCTGCTTTATAACCTCATTTTTATTACAAACACAGAATGGTGTCACCTCCGTCAGTGTCTTCAAAGAATTCTGGACATGAAGAAAGAGGCCAAGATGATTGCAATCTAGAAAGGAATCAGACAGTTCTGATTTTCAAAATCTAGAGAGAAGGAAGTCTTTAAAATGCTGGTTGAGACTGAAATAAAATATTAGGCAATACTTGGACACAAATTAATACAATGTTGGTTTATGAGCCCTTAGAAAAGAAAAAATATGACAGAGGTCAGCCTGGGCTCCAAAAGTAACGGGGTCAAGCCCAGCTTAATTTTTATTTTCCAACACGTTGGGACTAGTAAATCTGAAAAAGTGGAAATGGTTAGGATAGAAGTCATAAACCTCAGGTACTTTCTTAAACAGGAAATTAGTACCAATGAGCTAAGTGTCAGGTTACTATCAAGCAAAATGGCAATGAACAGTGGGAACAGAAGAACCTGCGCCTCAGCTGGCACTGCTCCTCTCCAAATGGTGTCATTTTCCCAGGGAAGTCAGAAATCTGGAACTTGCATGTGAATCTTTGATTTTTAGAAATTTTAACAATCAACCTGGTATTATGAATACTCCCCTCATTTTTCCAGTGAAACACAATGTGTTTGTAGACTGGTCTGGCCCATGGCAAATCACATGGATGAGGTAACCTGGCCAAGGTCCCCTTATACCATTGTTGAGGGTTTCTGGTTGGGTGACAGCAGAGATACTACAGGTAGGTGAGTTCAGACCTTGAAATGGGCTGCATGAACACCAGAAGTACTCGCTCTAATCACAATTTGGCAAGGCCACACGGAAAAATAACCTGGAGTTGATTTTTTAATTTAATATTAATATTTTCTCCAGTTGTTCTGTATAGCGAGGTTTTCTCACAAAGCCTTATCATTGTGCGGTGCTTCCTGACGTGCTGAGTCTGCTACTCAAACAGACTTTCAGGAGGGCTTATGGATAGGTCTTTTTTGTTTGCACATTAGGAGAAATATAACTAACATATAAAACAGAATTTTATAGGCATTTTTCTTAGATAACCACCTGGTTAAAAAAATGTGTCTATTTAATTCATAATAAATAAATAGAAGTAGAGTTCATATTCAGAGATGTTAAAAATTGTGAAGTGCATAAAAGAAGCTGAAGTTCTTGGAAATAAAAGAACACTTCATTGGTCATAAGTGTATCCATTTCTTTCCTTGGTCAGCACCTGCTAAGAACTCAGTACAGAGGATCAGAAAAGCTAAGCTTTAGTTTCTTATTTTTTAGGGGGATGGATTTAGTTATTCTGGGGCTTCTGCCATTGATGGCCACCCCCCACAAAAGGAAATACCGGAATGCTGGAGAGAGTAGCTCTAAAAATCCACAAAACTTTTCAGATATTTCAATTAACTTAATTTATATTCCTGACTTCTCTCAAACAGAGGTCTTTATGAACATCAGGAATTTTTTTTTTTCTATATAAAGCCTATCTCCTTCTACTTCTTCTGGGTGATGTTTCTGGGTTCAGTCACCTGAAGCACAGAAAACATGCCCCTAAGAAAAGAAGGAAAGACCAATTGCAGGCCTAAGACCTCAATATTTTCATGGAGGAAGAAACAAAGGAAGGAAAGAAGAAAGGAAGACACCAGAGTGTTATTTTAGCACAATTACTATTAAAGGAAACACCTTCTCTTTGTTTTCCAAAATGCTAAATAAACTGAAATTAATATGTATTGCTAAATGTTAATTAGTATATCCAGGCTCTACTGACATTCTGGCATGAGTAGAAATACCTTAAAAGTGTGTATGGCCTTTTAAAATACTAATGAAGTATGTACATATTAGTTTATATCACACAGATGTTAAGTATGTACTAAATGTTTAAAATAGCATGCATAGTAAAATGAGGCATTTTGTACACATTCAAATTTAGAGAAATAACCGGTAGTGGAATTTGATGTAATTAACAAAATTACTTTAAAGTAAAATTTTTTTTTTTTTTGAAATAAGGATAGATGAATAGGAAGTTGCAAAGATAGTACAGAGAGGTCCCATGTACCCTTCAGCTACTTTCCCCCAATGGATATTTCTTCTCTAGCTACAGTATCACATCAAAACCAGGAAACTGACATTGTTTCAGTGTGTGTATGTAGCTCTATGATACTTTAGTATCCAAGTAGGCTCCTGCAAACATCACCATAATCAGCACCATTATGCCATCACCACAAAAGTCTCCCTCATGACACCCCTCTAGACTCACACTCCTGTCACCCTGTCTCCAAGCCCCGCCAATTCTTCCCCACTCTGGACAGCTCCTTTACTCTCTTGCAGCCTCAGCCACTCATCTGCAAAAACGAAGTTTGGGGATCATACGTTTTTAGAGCACCAGCATTTAAGAACACATATAATTAGTTTTAATTATATCACTTCGAAAACTATTAATTGCAAATCAAGTTAGTATGATTTAACTATATAGAGATCATGGATTAAACAGTGTGTTTTAAACAAATTCTCTATTAAAACAGTGTCATTGTCAAACTAAGTAACCAAAAGCTGCACTACTGGTTTGAGAACATATTGTTGCTCTAAAATCTAAAGCACGTTAAAAAAAAAAAGAAAAAAAGTTTTCACCTGGACTCATCTCTCAAAAGGACAGGTGCCACCGTTCTTCCAAAGCTCTAGTAGAGCTTTGGCCCTGAGCTCTGGCCCTTAGAACGCTAGAGTCCTTTTGTCCCCAAGGGGACCTTTTGGGAAAGAAGAAATAAACATTCCTACAATGTTCCTGGGTAAGTATCTGAGCTGGCAGTGCTGCACCCCAAACTGAGTTGAAGGTTCTGACCTGTGCGGTTCAAACTCGGCCCTTTTCGGAGAAGGGAGATTCAGAGACTGGAGCTGCGCTCTGCCTCTGCCACCCAGGGCCTGGGGTGGGTCAGGGTCAGAGGACGGGGAACCTCGCATTGGAATCTCCTGTTTGACAGCATTGCTCGCCTGACACCACTGAAGAAAAATACTATAGTTTTCTCCCAAATGGTTTCGTTCGTCTTTAACAATCATTCTCCCCGCACGAAATAAAGCTTTACAGATTTCTTCTGCTCTACGATTCACTATTCTAGATTCCAAACCCTTGATACCAATCACCTTTAAGATGTTTTCAGCTCATCAACCGAGCTGAGCCGCCAACAAAACATTGATGACAAACAGGTCCCCTTTCTCACCTCGAAGGAGCTTTATGAAAATTTCCCCAGGAAACAGTCTGAGGACTCTGCATTATTCACGCCTTTGGAGAGGTCTACAGAGGCTCTCTGAGGAACAACCTATTCTTTATTCAACGTTCCTTATCAGAAGACACCACATGGAAGCCCTACTCCCGAGGACAGTCAGTCCGGGGAGATCCAGAGCCCACGGCCAATACCCTGCCTGGCCGCCCTGCGTGCTGCCCCCAGGGCTCCTGCCCGCCCATCTCACTAACCAAACAGGGAAGCTTCCCTTTGGCCCCTTTCATCTGAGTCTCCTCGGTGCTCCACTTCCGCGACCCCCTTCTGTGGGTGCCTGAGCACCCTGCCTGCCCCCACCCTGGAAGGGGCGCCCCCAGGACCGGAGCTCCCCCGCGCCCTCACTGGACTGAAGACGACCCATCGCCCCCTCGCGCCCGCGCGGTCCCGGCCTTACCCTTTCTTTCCCCGGAGGACCCCACCGCGCCATCCTGCAACCTGGAGAGACACCTAGATGCCTCTGGGAGGCCGGAGTCGGCCAGGAGGACCCCCGCGCCAACCGGACTCAGACACGTGTTGCCACAGCAGCCCCCGCGCTCAGGTCCCCTGGGCCCCTCGGCCTCTGCAGCGGTGGAGGCTGAGGACCCAGTGGGGAACAGGGCGGTGACAGACGGCGGGCTCCGTAGGTGGGGCGCAGCGCGTGGGCGCGGAGAGGGCGGTGCGCCCCAGCGCCTGGGTTCTGCTCCAGGGACTCACGACCTGCAGGCCTGCTTCTTGTCGCCAGAGCCTCAGCAGACGCGCCGCAGGCTCTTTCCTGAAGCCGCAAGCGGCAGGGGCGGAACGCTGCAGAGGCTGCGGAGCCAGGCGGGGGATGGGTACCGGGTGGAGGCAGCTGCACAGCGCAGCCCTGCGCGGAGCCCCTGGGCCGAGCCGGACCTAAGGCGAGGTTTCCCTCGCCCGGGTTAAGGAGTACCCTGAAAACTGCAGCGCGCACGGAAGAGGCCCGGTGGGACAGTCGGTCTCCCTGGGAACATTCCTCCCAGGCCCACAGCCTGTTTCTGTGGTGCAGATAAGCAAGCGTGGTCCAAAGCTGAGGGACAAAGACTTCGTGCTTTGCAACTTTGCTAAAGTTTCCTGATGTATGACTGGGGGATAAATGTGGCCATTCTCTTACCAGGGCGCAGGAGGTAACAGTGATTGGGTTAAAGAGAACGAGGGATGAACAAACAGAACACCGTGGACTTATTTAATAGCAAGGGCAATATAGATATAATTGCCCCTGAGTTTAGGTAAGGCTGAAGGACACCTCAGACTGGAAAGAAAACGGTGTTCTAATCGGCCAGATCAAATTCACACCTAATCATCGACCCCACTCCCTGCTTCTCTGCAAGCAGGTTTTTCAATGTTTTTTTCCTGCAGAATTGCCAGAGTCCCAGGTAGCCCCATCGAGAACATCCCACTTTCCTAAAGCTCTTGGTGATGAAACCGGTTGTATCCCCCTACCTTGGCTCAATGTCAAAGGCTCAGTCGGGCTAAAGGCTCTTCCAGGGGAGTTTCTCCCATGCTCTTTGCTTACTCTTAGACTCGTCCTTCCTTTCACCCCTGAAGGAGGCTTTCTGCAGGGAAAACTGCTTCTGGACAGTCGCTGCCCCCACCTCACTCCTGTCTTGGACCCCTTCTCACCACATTCACTAGCGTCCTGCTTGTAGTTACTTGTGGGGAAACTTGCAGGTCAAATGTACACAGTCCGAATTCACCCTTCTCATGCACCTGCTTAACTTGGCACACGCTCGCTGCATTAAATATATTTTGTCGTCCCAGCTCTTTTTCATCTGTCTGGTGATTCCCTTCTCTGTCTCTCTGCTCAAAAGGCTCAGACACTAAGATTTCTTCTCTTTGGTGTTTTCTAAGCCCCAAAGTTTCCCTTCCCCATTGAAAATGCAGATTCATAACATAATGGAGCTCATCTGAACAACAACAAAAACCTCTCTCTCTATCTCTCTCACTTTTTTTTTTTTCTAAATCTTGATCCTGCTGGGTCTTATGTGCCCCTTCAAGGTCCAGACATTGAGTTTGATCCTCCCGTGGCCTTTAGACGCTGTAAGTTTCCCCCACTTTGGCTTTTGGTAAAAGGTGCTGTGTGCCTGGCATTTCCTTCAGCAGCGTGGCTTGGGTTCCCCTGGAGCTGTGTCCCAGGAATTTGGTCTTCTCTCTTCTTTCTCTTCATAATCCAGGCTTCCAGGACCTCTACATCTACATTCCTGGATGGTTTCTACTGAATTTCTACTAGTTCCTATAAGAACTTTATGAAGCTAAAAAGAAAAACGAATACAAAGCGCTACGGAAATGTAAGACTACTGGGCTAAAGACAACCAGTGTTATGCCCTTGCCACTTAACATTTTCTTTTAGAATGGGGATTCCTACCTATTTGGAAAGAAATGTTATTAGGCTTTTATTCCAAAGACTTAAGAGCACAGGGGTATGTAAGCATGTGAGTGAGGTTAGGGGTGGGAGGCTGTGGGTGGTAAAGTGGAGAGGAAGAAGGGGTGGATGTATGGGAGGGGTCAAGTGGACAAGACGGGAGGAGGTGAAGGGGAACTCCATGGTGTTCATCAGAGTGGGCACAATGCTGGCTGTGCTGCAGAACAAAGGACGGTCATCCAGCAGCTTAGCAGCTCACTACTGGTCACCAACATACGCCCTCCACAGCGCGTTTTCTAGAGAGGACCTTCCAAATTAAGAATGCAAGAACCCTCTCCAGGCAGATATCAAAGCACAAACCATGGAACTCAGACTTCACTGGACATATTCCAATAATGCAGTGTGATTATCCAAAATGTTGTAGAATTCATTTAGAGGGAAGGCTTAAATCAGTGGGTTATAGAATTGTGGAGATGGAGGTACCTTAAAAGGTAACATAGTTCAGACTC
Organism: Perodicticus potto; assembly: GCA_963574655.1. Taxonomy (NCBI): domain Eukaryota; kingdom Metazoa; phylum Chordata; class Mammalia; order Primates; family Lorisidae; genus Perodicticus; species Perodicticus potto. The sequence continues at coordinate 101,052 of CAUYRH010134066.1, forward strand.
TATCGTGCTTAATCAGTTCTTTGGTTCTTTGCTTCTCCCTTTTTAGCTCCCAACTCCTTCCCCAAATTTATGTTTGCAAGCCAGGACTCATTCCTCATGACTACCAAGACAGCAACAAAAGCAACATACTTTTCCTTACCTATGTCTTCCCCTAATTTTAGACCTAAAATTAGATTAAAGAAAATTCACTTTTAATTTCTCAAGACCTGAACTTAAAAGGACAGTAAATAAGCAGCTCAGAGTTGGAGGGTTCAAACAGTGCCCAGAAGCCACATAGTTCATAAAATAAATCCAGTCAAACATAAACCAGTGCACTTAAAGTGATCTCAAAGAAATGCCAGCCTTTCTTTTCTGGATCGAAGTGTAATTTGTTCTAAGAATACTTGAAGTTTATTTTTTGATTGCTCTTATCAAAAATATGTAAAACTAGTATGTTTCCATAATTAATTTACTCATTCGGTAACCTTTATTCAGTACCATATCCCAAACCTTCTTGTCTTTCCTTTTCTTCCCTCTATTTCCTTAAGATTTGTTTGCCAAAGTATGATTGGTTTGATATGTTACTCCTTTAGGGTAACTGGATGGGAAGGGATAGGAACTCACATTTGTGGAGTATCTCAACATTTTCTTAATTATTACATCTTTCTACAGAGGTAGTTTTTCTATATACTTTACTAATAAAGAAAAGAAAGCTCATATCGTGTTTACAGTCGCAAAGATAATAAATTGTGCAGTGGGGATTTGAAGCTAAGTTAAGATTATTCTGTATTCCTATTCACTTTCTAAGGGCAATGTTTTTACTCAAAGAAATAAATCAAATGGAGAAATATTATATGCTACTGTAGGAAGGGAAGAAAATAGTTTTGGTCATGTTCTAGAAATAGAGTGTGCCTTATTTGTACTTAAGTATGCAGTAGCTGTCTCTTGTAGAAAGCTTTGGGTTAGAGTCTAATCAAAACTCTTGCAAAGATTTGGAAACTATGTTAGACTCCCTTAAGTCACATGTAGGATGATTAATATTGATTAAAAAATATTTTGGAGGAAGGTTATTTATTATAATTCCTGGCTCCACATCATGATTGTGAACAAATTTTAAAATTAGCCAATGAGTCAATTATTTATAATAGATTCATTTAGTGAAATGGGATGCATGGTGAATTTCAGAAAGTCATGTATCCTCTGAGCTTGTAGTTCCTCATCTGTAAAACAGAAATAATAAATACTATGATGCTCCAGAAGTTTGAGGTGAGTGTCAAAGGGGATAAAGGAAACAAAAGTGCTATGTGAACCATAGCTACACATACATCATTGATCATGACAGTAAGAGAAAAGAGCGAATTGGATATTATACAGTGAATTGAACAGAAACGGAATATTTTGTAATTCGAGTAAGCTTTATACACAGAGTCATGATATTTTAACACAGATAGGAAATTTATAGATTATTTAAGTTCTCCCATTTTATAAATGAAGAAACATGTGCCCAGAGAAAGTAAATCATCTACAATTACATCACATCCTTAAGAATATTGTTGGAAATCATACAACAAGAAAATAGTACCATGGAAACAGACAGAGTCAGTCTGTTAATATTTACTGTGTGGCTGTACAGCAAGCACAGTTTTAGATGCTGGGAATATGGTGATACACAAAATCAATAGCATCTCTGATCTCCAGGAACTGATATTCTAATGGAGAAAGATAACAGGAATGTGAGCAAACAGGTCTTTTCAGGCACTGGTAAGTTTTTAAAGAAGTTAAAATGGGAAATGAGCCTCTGGGTTAGGTTTATTCAAGTAACACTTCTGAAGTGACACTTGATTTGAGACTTTGATGGGTAGGTGGAGGTGGCATCAATGGGAAAGATGATGGGAAGTGAAAGTGGTCCTGCAATGTTGGAGGTGGACTGAGAGGACAGACTGATGGCTGGACTGAGAAGTCTAGGAAATGATGCCCAGGTTTGGGTCCCAATAGCTGAGTGGATGAAGATACAGTGGGTTTTTTTTTGATGGAGCAAGATTATGACAGTGTTGGTGTTGGGATGGGGACGGGAGAAATGATTAAGTTCTGTTTTCATCCTGTGAAATTTTAGATAATAATCAGGCATTCAAATGGAGTTCTCGGGTGGAAGTCTGGCGCTCTGAGGAGGCTGCTGATAAACATTTGAGAGTCTTCATCATACGGACAATTTTAAAGCCAAGGGATTTTGTTTTTATTAAAAGTGGATATTTTATTCTTAAATGTAAAGGTATGTTACTGTGTGAACAGGGTGTGGTTCCCACATGACTTGGCTTGTCTTCCCAAACTGAAGTTACCTGAAGCTGTTCAGCCACAGCTGAGCAGACTGTTACCATAGCAACAGGTCTTGTGGCAGAGGAAAGTGAGTTTTGCGATTTTGAGGCTTTAGTCATAGTCGTCTGTCTACCTTTATAAAAGGAAGGTGTTTATGACCTCTCTTTTGTTCCTCTTGTCTCACTTCCTCTCCAGTAACTGTTGTGATGAGAAGGGACTAGTGACCTCTCTGCAGGAATCAGCTTTTATTTCTGCATTGTGTCCCCAGCTTCAGAGGTGCACTTAGATGATAATGGCTTTCTATTTATGCCTTTAATATATATATATATATATGTATGTATATATGCTACGTATAAACTATCACTTAATTTAGATCATGAAAATGACTTGCTTTTTGCAGTTTTTGGCTGGGGCTGAGTTTGAACCTACCACCCCCGGCCTATAGGGCTGGCGACCTACTTCTTTGAGCCACAGGCATTGCCTAAAAATGACCTATTTTTAAAGTTCATTTTATTTTTTTTATTTTTATTTTATTTATTTATTTTTTGAGACAGAGACTCAAGTTGTCACCCTGGATAGAGTACTGTGGCATCACAGCTCACAGCAACCTCCAATTCCTGGGCTCAAGCGAGTCTCTTGCCTCCGCCTTCCAAGTAGCTGGGAGTACAGGCGCCCGCCACAACGCCCGGTCATGTTTTGGTTGCAGCCGTCATTGTTGTTTGGTGAGCACGGGCTGGATTCGAACCTGCCAGCTCAGGTGTACGTGGCTGGCACCTTAGCCTGTTGAGCCACAGGCTCTGAGCCAAAGTTTATTTTATTTTTATGAGATATTAGAAAATATAACTTTCGTTGCTTTCATTATCTTTATTTAGTACTATGGTAAGGGTTGCTATAATGTTCCAAAGGAAGTTGTTCTCAGATAAGAAAATCTTTGAATTTAGAGAAGAAATTGTGAAACCAAAGATTACTGATTTTAGGTACAGTCTTCTTCAAGGTAAAGCCTGTGATTAAAAAAAGCCCTCTAAGGCCCCAGCATACAGAGGCTTCCCCATGACTTCATGTTCTCTCTTTGGAGAAGGATCCCTATCGGTCAGGGTTTATGTTGTACTTGTATTTGATATTCAAAAGTAAAGATAAGCAAATACATTATAGAAAATTCAAAATTACAGAAAAGCCCTGAGTCTCTCTCATTCAAAGATAAATAAGAATATGTTTATGTTTTTTAAGGATACTTAAAAGAAACATACTGAATATACTATCTTAAGTAATGCCTTTTTTGGTCACAAAGTTTCATACTACAAAGAAATTAGAAAATATCTGCCCACAAAAAAATAGAAACATAGGGCGGCGCTGTGGCTCAGAGGAGTAGGGTGCCAGCCCCATATGCTGGAGGTGGTGGGTTCAAACCCAGCCCCGGACAAAAACCGCACAAGAAAAAAAAACAGCATTTGTAAAAAAAAAATAGAAAAATAAAAGTTACTTATTATCTCATTCTCTGAAGTAACTCTTTTTATACATTTTCCTGCATTTTTCTATGAATATAAACATTATATATAACATATGCATGTATGTTTTCTATTTATATACATGTATTTTTCTATTTATACACATATTTAAATGAGGCTTCCTGTTTTGAAATTTGTTTTCTTCGCCAAGCAACATCATATGTGATTCTGTTTCTATTATTGATTGTTCTGCTATGCATTCTTTTAACAGCTTCATAATAATGTGGCCAGAAATTATCCAATTTTCTGCCAAAATGTTGAAACTCAGACAATGCCGTGGTTTTATGCAAATGAGTAGGTTCTTGTCATATTGAAATTAGTATATTTAATAATTTTATGCAAGGTAGGTCAAGATAATTAGGCTATCACAGTAACCATTAAGAAGAAAAAAAGTTGCAAATTAGCATGATTTTAGGATGAAGTTATAAAAAAATATTAGAACAGTCCCCAGCTTGTTGAAGGGGGAGACATGAGTATAGGGTTGTTATCAGGACATTATTTTCTAGGTCAACTAGAGTGATAAAGGTTGTTCAAAAGGTACTGAACAATGTTAAAGCACCAGTGTGGTTATCTATACATACATAGATACAGATGCTGATAGGTCTGAATGACAGGTAATTTAGGTGTATAGATATAGACAGATTAATGGCAGCTTTGGAGAGGGATCCACCTGTTGCTTTTCTTTAACTTGGTGCCACTGTGATCATTTTTTAATAATTTTATTAAATCATAATTGTGTACATTATAGCAATCATGGGGCACAATGTGCTGACTTCATATACAATCTGAAATATTTTCATCGAACTGTTTAACATAGCCTTCATGGCATTTTCTTAATCACTATATGAAGACATTGATATTCTACATTTAGTAAATTTCACCAGTACCCTTCTAAGAGGCACCATAGGTGTGATCCCATCAATTGTCCTCCCTCCACCCATCCTCTCCCCTCCCCTTGCCCCTTTCCCCAATTCTTGAGCTATAATTGGGTTTTAGCCTTCATATGAAAGCTATAAATTAGCTTCATAGTAGGGCTGAGTACATTG